>JANZXR010000172.1:51534156-51549172 GCA_027575705.1 Erythroxylum echinodendron | reverse complement strand
TGCATGTATTTTACGTGACTTAAATCATGTTTTAATGCATGCTTGAGGTTCTGTTTATTATGGCATGGAGTTATCATATGCGAAATATAATTTCCAGAATCTCAGTTTTTGGTCTTCGGTAACTATTCATGTATAATACACAAAACGCAAAAAAACCGACGCAAAAACAATCAGGAAACACCGAGAAATGCGCTGGTTAGGAGTTTCTTAAACTCAGAACATTCTCGGCCATTATCTTCTCCTTGCGCGGACACACCCATCTCATGGATCTTATTCCGACAGCCAAGCAACAAATCATAGATCTAGATTTTGCCTTCTTGTTTTCCAAATCTGGGTTTTCTTATTTAATAAGCCACAAACCCAACCGCAAGCCCCTTGTTTTTTTGCAGATCGAAGAAAGATCAAACATACAAGCATAAAAGCAGGCAACATATGCGCACAAGGAGAGAAAATTCCAGAACTTTAAACGCAAAGATAATCACAATGCAATTGCAGGCTACCCGCATTTTGGCCTCTGGGTTTTTATTTCCAGAATAAATGTGAATTCCAGAAACTCAATCGTTGGGCACCCTATGCCTTGCTTGTTCCAGAAACAAAAGATAGAGGCGTACTAGATAAATCTAGTGTGCAGAAACATTGTAAATAAGATGCGCATTTAAAAAAAATCCAGAAACCAATTTCTGGAAGCAAGAGCAATGAATGCGCTTCTATTTTTAAACTAATGTCAACAACCAGATCAATTCTGGTTCAGAATATGAACTGTTCATATTCTTATTCAATTCCAAAATTATATGATCAACAACAATCAAAAACTTTTAATCAAATTATAGAATTATATCTGTCTCTGATACCATTGTTAAAAAACCAGGTCGAGATTCGATTCCAATGGCAGAAGAATAATTACGAAACTTTTTCGCAAATTTTGATTTCCCGAAAACTAATATCTCTTTAATTCTATAAAATGATTAACACAAATCATAATAAAGTAGAAACTTAATTCGTACCTTATTTCGAAACTCGATCTTTATTCCTCGAACCGTTCCCAAAATTGATCCGTCTTAACCACTGTAGCCGCATAAGTGTCCGACTTCTAATGGTATCCACAAAACAGGTTGAGAGAACTCTGTAACTTTTACAGAGAGGATTAAGCATGAAGTGTTAGCTCCACAAAGTTTAAGCCTATTTATAATAAGCTTTGGACGTTTTAGTAATTTAATTGAAATTAAATTCTAATTAAAATTACAAATAATTCTAATTAAATACTAATTATTCTTTCTTTTTTATTAAATATCTCATATTTAATCATAAAGTTTTTTAAACTTTACAATCACATACAAGTAATCAATTGAATGTAAAACATAAATCGGCAGTTTACAAGGTATTGTTTTCCTTGAGGATTTATTTAGAATACATTAGAAGGATGACAGTTGCGATTTCGCATTTAAAAAAGAATATGACGCAAATAGTGTATATTATATGCAGTTTAAGAGTTTGATGCGGAGTAGTTGGAACTTGGAAAGCATCATTTGACCGGTGGTACGCATGAAATTAAATTTAGTTTGTCTTGTACATCAGCAAGCAAAGAGAAGTTGGGACTTAAGGAAGTGCAAGCGCAGGAAATACATAGTCCTAAGAAGATGCCGCATCTCGAGGGTGTTGAACCAATTATGACATTACCATTGTAGATAATAAATCTCATCTTCGGTATGACTATGAATTATATAACTCTATCGTTTACTTCCCTTACTGAAATTCATTGGTCTGTATAACGTTTGATAACTTAAAACCAGCAATAGTTTGACAATAATATTGTCATATGCACGAGGATTTGAAAACACCTCTTTAGCCGGCTTGTGACGTACTTGCTTACGTGACCTTGGCTAATTTGTGGAATAATATATGACAGTGATACAGATCGCTTTTCGCTTGATCGCAACTTGGTCCAAAGAAACCCAAGACATGGCCGAAACACCAGATCTCCAGATTAAATTGGATTATGACAGAATGAAAGAATTGAAGGCTTTTGACGACAACAAAACTGGAGTCCAGGGACTAGTTGATGCTGGTGCAGTAAATATCCCCAGAATCTTCGTTCGACCTGAGGAAATTGCTGAAGATCAAACGAAATACTGCAAACAGACAAAAATACAAGTTCCTAACATCCATTTGAGAGATACCCAGAGGGCTTTTAGGCGAAAGAAGGTTGTAGAAGAAGTGAAGCTTGCAGCAGAAAAGTGGGGCTTTTTCCAAGTGGTTAATCATGGTATTCCCCAAAGGTTTGTTGAAATATATTTATTGAAAGATACTTCAATTTTAAAATATGATTATCAGATAATTATCAAATTGAAACATTTTTATTTTAACTTTAATTTAGTTCTAAATTTAAAATAAATCAAATAAATGAAATATTAGTCATAATTTTATTAATAATTAATTTAAATACTTATATATTATATATTTAGTTATGATAAATTAAAATTCGACAAAAAAGAAAAATAGAAGATAAAAACTAAAATTTATGATTGTCATAAGTTATAAAATAAAGAGTAATTAAAATATAAATTATAAATTATAAATTTTTCTTGAATTAAAGAAACAAAAATATAAACACAATAATGAAAACAAATTAATCGATTTCAATTTCATTATTTTACTTTTAAGATTAACATCAAAAATATCAATTCATAATAACTTTAGCAACAATATTAATTTTGTACAATACCAATTGACCGACTGGAAAATGGTACGAAAGAATATGTTACGATATTGGCTGGTACCAACAATATTCAAAATACTGGTTGTATACTCACTGATACCGTAACTTTTAAAAAATGGAGGGACTAAAGTGTAAAAAATCAAAATTTTAAAAAACACCCAAGCCAATACCCACCCTCTACTCTCTCTCCTCCCACTTTTTTATCTCTCTATCTCGTTCGTCGTTGCCACCACTACCTCTCCGGCAACAACCAACACTTCAAGGCAACATTCCAATGCCACCAGTTCACCATTGACAGTCACCACTCTCGAAGTCTCAAATCTCCTTTATGCCAGATTTGAAATAGATTCAGATTCAACCCCGACCCAACTTGACATTTAATTAAATTTTTGATTTTTTAGGTATGTTTTTCACTCTAAAATTTGAAAAATAATTGCATTATATTTGGTTGTTTATATATGTTTTGTAATGGTTAATTGAAATTCTTAGAAATTGTTAAAAATGAAACTGTTGGAATTTTGAAATGAAAATTACTAGAAATTGATATTGTTTAGTATGTTTTGTGATGCTTGAATTGAAATTGTATGAACTTGTTAGAAATTATTGGAAATGGAATTCTTGAAAATAGAAATTATTTATGTATCTTTTGTAATGGTTGAATTGAAATTGTTGGAATTGACAATTATTTATGTATATTTTGTGATGATTAAAATTGATAAAAATGGAAATTGTTTAAGTATGTTTAGTGACGTTTGAATTGAAATTGTTCGAAATTATTAGAAATAGAAATTGCTTATGTATGTTTTGTAATGGTTGAAATAAAATTATTGAAAACAAAAATTGTTTATGTATGTTTTGTGATGACTGAAATTGTTAGAAATGGAAATTGTTTATGTATGTTTTGTAAGGATTGAATTGAAATTGCTGGAAATTGTTAAAAATGAAAATTATTTATGTATGTTTTGCAATGGTTGAAATTGTTGGAAATAGAAATTGTTAGAAATGTAAATTGTTTATATCCCGGACCCTACAGTTCAGCGAAATTCATATTAAGTGTTGTTGTTGGAAATTGTTTAGGTATGTTTTGTGATGTTTGAATTGAAATTGTTCAAAATTATTAGAAATGGAAATTATTTATGAATATTTTGTAATGGTTGAATTGAAATTGCTGAAAATAAAAATTATTTATGCATGTTTTGTGATGATTGAAATTGTTGGAAATTAAGTTTTAACAATTTCATTTATATTTAAGATATCACAATCAAGTTACCCAACTAGGTCATAACCATATTAATTAAGTCATATCATTTTGTTATATTGATTTTATGTACTCTTATTATAACAATAAATAAAGGTTATGCAGTGTCGAGAATATTGATACATATGAGAATATTATTAAAGCAAAAAACTTTTAAATGGTACAACATATATGTGATGTACATAGATAAAAATGATCTAGCTTGGGCTCGTGCTATATTGGTCTCTGGTATTAGGAACCATACTATTTGCTAGTTTTGTAACAATCATTTGAAAGGTAAAGGAATCACTCGATTAAAGAAGCATTTAGCTGCGATTAAAGAAGATGTGCATCCCTATAACAAAGTAAGTCATGATGTAAAATGACAAATGAAAACTTTGATTGAAGAATATCAACACGAGAAAGATGGAAGGAAGAGATTGAATTATCAAATTGGTTGTGAAAGTTCAGTTGCTAGTGGTCATGATGATAGTGGAAATGTTGAAGGTGGCAGTGGTAATAGCAGTGTTCTTTCCCAACAAGAAGTGAATATTGCATTTGGATCTAATGTTAGGAAAAGAAGAAGGCAAATGACTAATTTTTTTGTATCACGAATAACTCCTGGAGCCTAGCCTTCAATTCATTGTGTCATGCAATCAAGAAATGCTATTCACAGTATAGATATGACAATGGCTAGATAATGCTATAATACAGGTGCAACTTTCAATACTTCACAATCTTACTATTATTAACCTATGATGGATGCTATAGCTTTTTACAATTCGAGATACAAACATTTTTTTATTGATGATTATGGAGGTAAACTTATGAGTTGCTTAGTTTTTAAAATTAAAAGTTATTAGTGAGAAAAAAGAAAGGATTGAGCTACTTATGGATATTCAATCATGTGTGATGGCTAGACAAATAGTAGATATGAGTTTATTATTAATTTTTTTGTTTATTCTATAAATGGCTCAATGTTTTGTAAATCTATTGATGCATCTAACCTTGTTAGGAATACCGATACTTTATTTGAGATATTCGGTGAAGTTGTGAATAAAATAGGACTCTAAAATATTGTTTAGTTCATTACTGACAATAATTTCGCTTATAAAGCGATGTTAAGAAGGTTACAAAATAAGTACAATTCTTTTTTTTAATAAATACAAAATAACTACTTTTTTTTAATAAAAATACAATATCTGTTAGTTTGTTTGCTCTATTAGAATAACTATTAAGAACAACTTCAAAAATAATAAGATATACAATTCAATAAGAATTTTATAATTATGATTTTAGAATATTATTTTTTATAAAGTATAATTATTTCAAGACTTCATGTTGAGTTAATTAGATAAACATGTATGATATAAAACAATGCCCTGGTTAAATATGTGACAAACACAAGTAATCAATTGAATGTAAAACATAAATCGATAGTTTACAAGGATGACAGCTGCGATTTCGCATTTAAAAAAGAATATGATGCAAATAGTTTATTTTATATGCAGTTTAAGAGTTTGATGTGAGAGTAGTTGGAAAGCAACATTTAGCAAGCAAAGAGAAGTTGGGACTTAAGGAAGTTCAAGCGAAGGAAATACAGTACAATGACTATGCCGCATCTCAATTCTCAAGCGTCTTGAACCAATTATGACATTTATAAATTTGTGGGTCATATGCGTACCATCTTACTGAAATTCATTGGTCTGTATCACGTTTGATAACTTAAAGCCAACATTAGTTTGACAATAATATTGTCGTATGCACGAGGATTTGAAAACACCTCATTATTGTCGTATGCGCGAGGATTTGACAACACCTCTTTGGCCGGCTTGTGACATACTTGCTTACGGCACCTTGGCTAATTTGTGGAATAATATGTGATAGCGATACAGATCGCGTTTCGCTTGATCGCAACTTGGTCTTCTTCTTCTTTAGCAAAAGCAAAAACTCGTTCCAAAGAAACCCAAAACATGGCCGAAACACCAGATCTCCAAGTTAAATTGGATTATGACAGAATGAAAGAAGTGAAGGCTTTTGATGACACGAAAACTGGAGTCCAGGGACTAGTAGATGCTGGTGCGGTAAATATCCCCAGAATCTTCATTCGACCGCCTGAGGAAATTGCTGAAGATCAAACGAAATACTGCAAACAGACAAAAATTCACGTTCCTAACATCGATTTGAGAGATACCCAGAGAGCTTGTCGGCGAAAGGAGGTTGTAGAAGAAGTGAAGCTTGCAGCAGAAAAGTGGGGCATTTTTCAAGTGGTTAATCATGGTATTCCCCAAAGTGTTATTGACCAAATGGTTGATGGGGTACGATCGTTTAACCAACAGGATGTTGAGGTCAAAAAGATGTTCTACACCCGAGATCCGAATAGCAGTGTGGCATTCAACTCCAACTATGACTTGTACAAATCAAGATATGCGAACTGGAGGGACTCACTGTTCTTTTCCAAGCTAGGATTAAACAATCTTGATCCTGAGCAATTTCCCGCCACATGCAGGTAGGTGTTGCTAAAACACATACTGCTTCTTTATCCGATCACCTGTCAAGTTGATTCGGCTGAGTCAAAAATAATATGCATATGGATTCTTATGTTTATTCCTCTGCTGCTGTTCTGTGTCTTATGGTACTTGTAATCTTTTCTAGAGAGGTGACAGTAGAGTACTTAAAACACATCAAGAACTTGGCAGACACTTTGTTTGAGATGTTGTCGGAGGCACTTGGCCTCTCAGCAGATCACTTGGGATCAATAGCCTGTACTGAAGAGTGCAGTCTAGTTTGCCATTACTATCCAGCATGCCCTGAGCCAGAACTGACTTTAGGGGCCAGCAAACATTCAGATCCTGGACTCTTAACTCTTCTTGTTCAAAACCATCTCTCTGGTCTCCAGGTCCTCTATGAAGATCAATGGGTTGATGTACCGCACATTCCAGGTTCCGTGGTAGTGAATGCTGGGGACCTTCTCCAGGTTTGTGTTGGCTTCTCCATTTTACCGTCTTTCTTTATATACCGAGTTTTAAGGTTCCGTTAAAATCTAAACTCTGCTGGTGGAGACGATTTATCCAACCTTTGTCAAATCTTTTTCTCTTTTGCATATGGAAAGCAACTTCCGATACTCAACTTCTAACATGCTCTTTTCTATCTTTTCATTGTCATTGTCAGATTCTGTCAAATGACATGTTTAAGAGCGTAGAACACAGAGTAGTTTCCAATCTTGTTGGGCCTAGAATATCAGTAGTGTGCTTCTTTAGGGGATGCTGCACCAAACCATTGACCTATCGCCCAATTCAAGAATTAACAACGGAGCACAACCCACCTCGTTACAAAGATTTTACCTCGACTGACTATCTCACCAGATACCGCTCAAGGCCACTCCATGATATATCTATGCTCCAGTACTACAAGAGTGAATGATCTTCATAATCCAAAAGATCGGAAACTTCGAATCTCTTAATTGTTCTGGCACCCTGGTGTTTGCCGTACAACAAAGTCGATGGGATGGGAGACAATGCGCTCCTAGGACAAAGTTGCTGCAAGAAAACTGACCCTTGGTGTATGGATTAACTAGTAATCTCAATCATAGATATTCCCTCTCTTCAGCAGATGAAAAGAATTAGTTCATAAGGTTACTTTTGTTGATAACCATAAGTCATAAATTTAAACATTTTGAATGGTTTTCACATAAAAGCTTCTTAGTATCTGTGTATTTACGTTACCGAATTTTTATATCTAAGTATTGAAAGTGATTCATAAAAATGTAATTTTAGTTTTAAAAGGTCGTTTTAGGTTAAAATGTTAAGGAGCCTTTGTTCCATATAAATATATATATATATATATATATATATAAAACTAGTCCATATCGACCTTGTGATGGGAAAGCTTGATATAAAAGCTATATAAATAAGTTATGGTCTCCTACAGTTGCTTAAGTCATTCACGAGCATTAAGACCTCTAACCTGCTAAGAGGGCTCATGTTTTGAGAAAACTGCTTAAAAACCTAGATCGCGTGCCGGTGAGAGTTTTCTATACAAATCCTGGGAAGATTCGAGCTTATTTGGCAGCCAGAAACAACTTCAGAAAATAGAATTGAACCGAAATCAGATATTCCAAATTTCTTCGTTTTTAATCCTTTTAAGACTGATTTTAGATACGTAATAAGGCTTGTTTTACGTATTATACTATATATATATATACACGTATTACACCATATATATATATTTTTTTTGTTTTAGTTTATGTTCTTTTAAACAACAATAAAACTTATTTAATTGTTAATTTCAATATAATTATACTTTGATTATTAACAATAATTAAATATTAAATAAATTTATTTTTTCAATTATTAAGTGTATTTTATTTTATCTCTTAATAATATTTGTTAATAAATAGTAAATTAAAATGATTATAAATTTTATTATAAACTAATATTGTTTTGTTGAAATATATTTATTTAAAGATACTTCATTTTTAAAATACGATTATTAGATAATTATCAAATTTGAAACATTTTTATTTAACTTTAATTTAATTCTAAAATTTAAAATAAATGAATAAATTATATTAGTCATACTTTTATTAATAATTAATTTAAATAATTATATATTATATATTTAGTTATGATAAATTAAAATTCGACAAAAAAACAAAAATAGAAGATGAAAATTAAAATTTATGATTTTCATAAGTTATAAAAATAAAGAGTAATTAAAATCAAAATTATAATTTTTTCTTGAATTAAAGAAACAAAAATATAAACACAATAATGAAAACAAATTAATCGATTTCAATAACATTATTTTACTTTTAAGATTAACATCAAAAATATCAAATTCATAATAACTTTAGCAACGATCTTAATTTTGTACCATATCGATTGATCGAATGGAAAATGGTACGAAAGAATATATTATGGTATCGGTTGGTACCAATGATATTCAAAATATTAGTTGTATACTCACTGATATCATAACTTTTAAAAAATGGAGAGACTAAAGTGTAAAAAATCAAAATTAAAAAACAACCCCAACCTAACTCCCACCCTCTGCTCTCTCCTTCCCACTTTTTTATCTCTCTCTCTCTCATTCATCATTGCCACCACTCCCTCTCTGGCGACAACCAACACTTCAGAACAACATTCCAACACCACCAGTCCACCATCGACAGCCACCACTCTCGAAGTCTTGGGTCTCCTCTATGCTAGAGTTGAAATAGATTCGGATCCAAATTCGGCCTGACTCAACATTGAATTAGATTTCTGATTTTTTAGGTGTGTTTTTCACTCTGAAATTTGAAAAATAATTACATTATATTTGGTTGTTTATATATGTTTTGTGATGATTAAATTGAAATACTTAGAAATGGTTAGAAATGAAATTGTTGGAATTTGGAAATGAAAATTGTTGGATATAAAAATTGTTTACGTATGTTTTGTGATGTTTGAATTGAAATTGTTTGAACTTGTTGGAAATTATTAGAAATAGAATTGTTATTGAAATTGTTTATATGTCTTTTTTAAGGGTTGAATTGAAATTGTTGTAATTGAAAATTGTTCATGTATATTTCGTGATGATTGAAATTGATGAACATGGAAATTGTTTATGTATGTTTAGTGATGTTTGAATTGAAATTGCTCGAAATTGTTGGAAATTATTAGAAATAGAAATTGTTTATGTATGTTTTTGTAATGATTGAAATGAAATTATTGGAAATGAAAATTGTTTATATATGTTTTGTGATAGTTAAAATGATCAGAAATTATTGAAAATAGAAATTGTTTATGTATGTTTTGTAACAATTGAATTGAAATTGTTGAAAATTATTGGAAATGAAAATTGTTTATGTATGTTTTGTGATGGTTTAAATTGTTGGAAATAGAAATTGTTAGAAATGAAAATTGTTTATGTCTCAGACCCCACGATTCAACAGGATTCATATTAAGTGGTGTTGGTGGAAATTGTTTATGTATGTTTTGTGATGTTTGAATTGAAATTGTTCAAAATAGTTGGAAATGAAAATTTACAAAATTGTTAGAAATGGAAATTGTTCATGCATGTTTTGTAATGATTGAATTGAAATTGCTGATACTGAAAATTGTTTATGTATATTTTGTGATAGTTGAAATTATTGGAAATGAAAATTGTTTATGTATGTTTTGTGAATTATGAATTGTGATGGTTTAAATTGTTGGAAATTAAGTTTTAAAATTTTCCTTTATATTTAAGATACCATAACCAAGTTACCCGATTGGGTCATAATCATATTAATTAAGTCCTATATCTTGTCAATCCTGTTAAATTTTCCTTTATATTTAAGATACCATAACCAAGTTACCCGGTTGGGTCATAATCATATTAATTAAGTCCTACATCTTGTGAATCCTGTTAAATATATAAATATATATTTTGGCATTTACTAATAGTTCTCTATATTATAAGTAAATGACTAAGTCCTAATAATATTCTCATATGTATCAATATTCATGACACTACATAACCTTTATTTATTGTTATAATAAGAGTTTATAAAATCAACATAACAAAATGACTTTATACCAAATGAGGAATGTGTTATCAAATGCTTCTTTTAGAGAGTATTGCATTGAACATTCAAGTTATTATTACTTTGCAGCCAACATACAATGGGAGTGATATATATCTACTATACATATATTGATTCATTATTTCACTCTTACACCATGTATTCAAATTTATCATTCATATATCTCAACATAATTAAAGCAAAAAACTCTTAGATGGTACAATATATATGTGACGTATATAGATAAAAATGATCTAGTTTGGGCTCATGTTACAGTGGTCCCTGATATTAGGAACTATATTATTTACGTGTTTTGTAACAATCATTTGAAAGGTGAAGGAATCACTCGATTAAAGAAGTAATTAGCTGCGGTTAAAGAAGATGTGCATCCCTGTAAAAAAGTAACTCATAATGTGAAATGACCAATGAAAACTTCGACTAAAGAATATCAACACGAGAAAGATGGAAGGGAGAGATTGAATTATCAAATTGGTTGTGAAAGTTCATTTTCTAGTGTTCATGATGATAATGAGAATGTTTAAGGTAGCAATGGTAATAGTAGTGTTCTTTCCCAACAAGAAGTGAATATTGAATCTGGATTTGATGTTAGGAAAAGAAGAAGGCAGATGATTAATTTTTTTGCATCACGAACAACTCATGGAGCCCAGCCTTCAATTTGTAGCGTCATGCAATCAAAAGATGCTACTCATAATGTAAATATGACAATGGCTAAATGATGCTATGATATAGGTGCAACATTCAATGCTTTACAATCTTACTATTATTAACCTATGATGGATGCTAAAGCCTTTTATGGTTTCGGATACGAAGCTTTTTTTATTAATGATTATAGAGGTAAACTTTTGAGTTGCTTAATTTCTAAAATTAAAATTTATTTGTAAGAAAGAAGAAAGGATTTGGCTACTTATGGATATTCAATTATGTGTTATGGTTGGACAAATAGGAGACATGAATCTATTATTAATTTTTTGGTTTATTTTGTGATTGCCTCAATGTTTTGTAAGTCTATTGATGCATCTGATAGTGTTAGGAATACTGATACTTTATTTGAGATATTCGATGAAGTTGTGAATAAAAGAAGACCAGAAAATATTGTTTAGTTCATTATTGACAACAATTTCGCTTATAAAGCAACGGGAAGAAAGTTACAAAATAAGTATAATTTTTTTTTGACTCCTTGTGTTGCATATTGCATTGAATTAATGCTGAAAAATATAAGAGATACTAGGTATTTTCCTATTATTGAGACCAAGTTCATTTATATTCGTCCATAAGTGTTGAATTTAATGAGAGAGGATTTTATCAATAGCATGAATTTGGGTCGTCTTGTTGTAACAAGATTTGCAACTAATTTATTATCACTTCAGTGTTTTGTTATGATAAAGAAAGAGTTGAGATAGATGTTTACAAGTGATAAATGAGTTACATCTCAGTATGCTGAGTTTAATGTTAGATTGAAAGTTTCTAGAATTATACTTGAAGATACTAAATTTTGGTCGCAATGCCAATTCTAATATGGGTTTGTGAGCCTTTGATGAGGGTGTTTCGTTTGGCTGAAAGTGATAAAAAGACAACAATGGGTTATTTTTTACTCTCCATTGTTTGCTATTAGGGCGTTTTTAAATACCAGCGTTTATTTCAAACCAAATTTTACAAAGAAAAATGAAGTTAATAGTAGAATATTATTAACTATTATAACATTTGTTGTCCATGAGATGATGCAAAATCTCTTGAGCTCACAAATGGAGCTTTATAAACAGTCTTATGAAGATTTTAGGATGTCAATTATTTGACAAAGAGAAAAACTTTCTTCAGGCATTAGCTTTTTCCCCTTTCTTACTTATTGAAAATTAATTATCAGTTTATTTTGTTTATAACGCTACTTTTGTAATTATAGTTTCTTAGTGAGATCAACTCATAACTGATATTTCAAAATTGTAAATATTTACAATTTGAATTTTAAGTCAATGTGTGAGTGCAACGAGATATAAAAGGAACTTAAGCACATTTGAATTCATTTATTCTAAGAAAAGGAATAGATTAGAGAATGATTTGCCTTCGTTTGTTACAATTTAAAGCTTTGAGAAAAGTATGTTATGATCATTATTAATTTAGATATAATTTCTTATAATTTTTTAAGAATTAAAATTTATTATTTACTCGAACTCTTAATAGATCATGTAATTCAATAGATCCAATTTGCATTGATAATATTGATCTTTTGGGGGATTGGGTTTCTGAGGAACCAAGTTTGGTAGATGTGAGTAACTTAATCTTGGATGGGAAAACATTGATATATCATTTGGTGCATTTAATTTGAATGATGAATACCAAATGATAATTGAGGTTAGTGCAGTTATAAAGGATATCTCCCGTAGACGATTGAATAAAGTTTCAGGTTTTTATTTCTTGTCTTATTTTAATTTTACTTATATTTGATGTATATATAAAATTCTATATATATATGCAACGTAATTATAAATATTTTATTTTAGGTTTCATTTTTATTTGATTATTTCCTTGTCACAAACTCTTGTTGTAAATTATAATAATTAGAGAGTTAACGATATTTTTTATTCTTTTTATTTGATGTTTGACGTAATTGTTATTTATTATAAGATGAAATTGTAATATTTTAAATACTTTATATTATTCTTAATTTTATATTTGTATGATGATTATCTTTTTTATATTAACTGTGGTTATTATTTATATGTGAAATATCTGAAAATTATTATTAATAAAAATTGTTGTTATTTAAATTTGTATCATTATGATTTTTGAGACAAGTTAATTAAAATTATATAATATACAGTAAATATATTAATGGATTATTTTACAAATTTTTAAAAAATTTAGAGACTATATCATACATTTAAAAAATTACCTGAAATAGTATTCGGTATTGACCAGTATCAATATAGTATCGTACTATAACTCAATCTAATACCAAAACCGGTAAAATATTCATAACATTGAAATTTAGTATTGGTTAAGACTTGCAATAAATTATAACCATCCAATCTAAAGACTTGCTTAATTTGTTTCTCAACCAGTATACACTGAACCAAATTACAACAGGATAGATCCGTTTAAAAACCGTTATCCTCCAATTTTAAGCTTAGATAGTTGTATTCAAGTTTGAGATCGAATTAAAATAAATTTGACTTTTTTTTTCAAACCGATTTGATATAAATTGCTTATTTATTTATAATTGATTGGGTTCAAAAAGTTATCAAATTCAAATTCAAGTTTCAGTCCGATCATATATTTAAATATTTGGTTGTGATCAAATTAGACTCAATCAATTAATTTCATATTATGTTGTGATGAATTTAAATGAATTTATTATCTTTTCTTAGAATTTAAATTAAATGACACAAAACTTAAAATTTTAATAATAAAATTAATAAATTCGACTATATATTATTAAAAAAGAAAGAAAATAAGAAAATTTAATTAAGATTCAATAAAATTATTTACCATGCAAATTTATTTTGTATCATTATGGGAAGGTATTAAATAGAAATCTGGTTAGGTTTAACAAGAAGATTCAAATTTAATTTGACCTAAAGTGAAAGCCAAGATCGATCAACTTATTATCATCCCTATAAAGGGTGCAAAGCCGAATTAAACAGTATCTCACTTCAATTTATTTCCTTAAGATACTTTTGAATTTTTCCTACTCAAACTTTTTAATGAAATCTAATTTTAAAATTTAAAATTTGCCTAAATTATTTCCTGTTTGAGCCGAATCTAAACCATTTCAAAGTTACCAAAGAAACTTAGACTGAGCTTCAATTTCAAGTTTATATATATGCGCGCGCGCGCCCGCGTGTGAAATTTTTATGTCAAATTTATATAAACGTGCGATTGGGGATTCCAAACCACCGCTTTTCAAGCTGGCTTCACGGAATTGGTTGATTTGGACCCTGCTATTTTGTTCTTCAATTCCTTTATATATATATATTTCAATTTAGAAGTTTTTAAATGCTTCAAAAACTTAAGTTTTTGAAGCATTTTTCTATTTTCTTTTCACTCTTAAAATTATTCGAAATTTTCTCTTATAGTTAAATATTTAAAAGAACAAAAAATTATTCCCTTTTTTAATTAATTTTAATTATCATTTGTCAAATTAATAAAAATAAAATAATCAATGGACAAAGTGAACGAGAAGGTAGTTGTCCTCATTTTACTTAAATACACTGGGTCAAGACAGTATTAAATTATTCTTCCTTATGTTCTTCCCCTTGTTATGAATACCGGTACGTACCGACCGGTACCGGCTTATACGTACTGTACCAGGCTAAAACTGATACCAGTATATAAATTATGATACCGGATATAAATACAGGTCAGTACTGGCCGGTACCGCCGGTATTCAAAATACCGTCAAATACCGACCGGTACCGAAAATTTTAAAAAATTGGGGGACTTTTTTGCAAAATTTTCAAAAAATTTTAAAATCTCCCTCCTCCTCTCCTACCTCTCTTTC
>JANZXR010000172.1:51522275-51534056 GCA_027575705.1 Erythroxylum echinodendron | reverse complement strand
AATTTAATTATATTAATTAATAATTATTAAATTAATTTTATAAATTAAATTAAATTGAAATTATTATTTATTATTATAATTTTTAGAGACAGAGTACAATTGTATAATATGATAATGGACTATTTTGTAATTTTTAAAAAATTTCAGGGACTATTTGATAAATTTAAAAAATTATCCGAAACGGTATCCATTATTAACCGGTACCGGTACAGTACCGTTCCAAAACTCAATCCGGTACCAAGCTCGGTACGGTATTCGCAACATTGGTTCTTCCACTACTTTTCTTCGCTTTGGAAAGGAAAAGAATGGTTCAATTTTGAATATAAAGTTTTCTTTATTCGTATACAAGCAAATACTTTTAAAAATAAATTTTCAAATTTTAGTTATTAAAAATAATTTAATTTTAAGTTTTAATCAATACGTAGTTATCATCGAAAATAAAAACATAATAGTTTTTCTTTTTATTTTAAAAATATAATTAAAAATTATAACATAAAAGGCAGAATTTTCGTCTATTGGGGACATCCATGTGAATCCGCCCCTGAAGCGTAAATAAATAAAAATTTGTAAGAAATTTTCAATTATCAAAATTAATTAAATAAAACGACACAATTAATTAAAAACAGAACAAAATGTAAATCATCAATGATACTTTGTTTTGTAATTTGATTTATTTTTTACATTTTTTCTCGTGAAAATTCGTAAACTTGTAAGAGTTTATAGTCTTAAACAATATTTCCATTAATAAATTGAAATTTTTATATGAATATTGTAAAGAAGGACGACATGTTAAAGATTGTCATGCAAAACCTACAAATGTTTATAATAACACTTAAATCTTTTAGTAATTAAATTAAGTCATAATTATAAATTCAATTAAATTACAATTATGATTATAATTCAATTATTCCGGGACCAATAAATTTCAATATTTAATAAACTAATTTCTATTGATTAAAAATTTTATGTTTGACTATAAAATTTTAAATGTTATAATCAATCAAACTTGATTAATTTATATTTTCTCTATATAATTCATTCGGCATGTAAAAATATTGACAGGAGATATAAATTATAATATAGATTAAAGTTTATTAATTTATCTTTAATTTTTATTAATTAATATATATATATATATATTGATTTCTATTAGTTTGTGATAATAATTCATGACAACCCAAATTTTAAGAATATCAAATTAGTTTTAATTGACTTTTATGTGCTTGATTTTTGTATTATGGATCATTTTATCATGTAATATTTCAATTAGAAAAAAAATACGAATCTAGTGCTTACTCTAGTTAATTCCAATTATATTAATTCTCTAATATTTTGTTCTTTTAATGATGTTTGAAACTATTTTCAAAATGTTATTTTGTTTGAACAAAAATTTATCATATTAACATTAATTAAGAATAATAAAATATTTTCTTAATTATTTTTAGATGATGAATTCTTCCTTAATTATTAACTATGTTCTTATCGTTCATGCCATTATTAATGAATACTGAGTTATATATAGTTAGGACATGTTCTAATTAGTAATATTAAAATATAACAATTCATACATGAAATACCTTATAGAAATCAATTTAAATAATCACTTATTTAATTATTACAATCATAGTTATGAGTACCATTTTGTAATAATCGATATAGTTATGAACGAGTACTGACTCAGTTACGAATATCAATCAGTATTACTTAATATCGGCTGGTCCTCAAAATACCAAAATTTATCGCGACTGGATTATATTTTTAAAAAATTTATGGCCTAAATTAAAGAAAGAAAAATCTAAATCTAAGGACACTCCAGCAGCACACATCTTCAGTATGTTTTTCTTTTTTTTTTTTCCTTACACCCTTTGTACTCTTTTAATTTTTAATATCAATTTATCTGCAAAAATTGTCAAAATACAATTTTTATAGCGGTAAAGAAAAAGAAAAATATTGTTAGTTTGCTTATGCTTATTCTTATACTTATGCTTGGAACAACATAACTTTTATGAATTCTCTTCAAATATCACATTTATATTTAAAATTTTTAAGATAACTAAAAAAGAATAAAAATTAATGCTTTGCTCATACTCTCAATCATATTAATATAAAATTTCTTTGTACTTGAGATTTCTTGATAAAATAATAAAAATAATAAAATTTCATATTTAATAAAAGTATAATAACATAATTATATCTACATTTGTATATATTATATAAGGAAAAACATTTTCTTATTTTTATTAATTTTGAACATTAATAAATGAATATATATTTTTTGAAATTTTATATTATATTGGTTACAATAATATATATTGTACGAGAATATTATTTTTAAAATTTTAAAGTTTTATAAAATTTAATTAAGAAAAATTTATAATAAAATTTAAATTATAAATAATTTATTTAGAGGATGAACTAATGTATGTATATATTTTTAGCAAAATAGTTGCGTTCACTCATTGCAAAAACAAAAAAATATTTCTTTAATTTATTATTATGATATTTGGTGATATGGTTGGTGTGAAATTATAAATTATACAGTATAATATATTAAGAGACTATTTTGTAATCTTAAAAAGTAGGTACTATTTTATAAATTTAAAAATTATCCAAAATGGTACTTGATATTGACCGGTCTCGGTATAGTACTGATATCGGTATACTATTCATAACATTGATTACAATGAGGATTTTCATAAATAAATGAATGACTTAAAAATAAGATATACAATTCAATAAAAATCTTATAATTATTAGTTTTGGATAACTTAATGTACAAAGTATAATTATTTTACGACTTCATCTTTATTTAATTAGATAAACATGTATAATATTAAAAAATGCCTTAGTCAAATATGTGTGAAATGTACAAGTAATCAATTGAATGTAAAGCATAAATCGATAGTTTACAAGATATCGTTTTCCCCGAGGACTTGTTTCGAATACGTTAGTTGGAAGGATGACAGCCGCGATTTCCCATTAAAAAAAGATAGCTTGTTTCATGTGCAGTTTGAGTTTGATGTGGAGTTGTTGGAAAGCATCATTTGACCGGTGAAGTGAAGTGAAGTTTGTCTTGTGCTAAGCAAAGATCAAAGGGAGGTTGGGACCTGAGGAAGCGCATGCTTAGGAAATATAGTCCTATGAGGCTATGAGGATGCAGCATCTCAAGGGTCTTGAACCAATTGTGACATTTATAAATTTGTGGGTCGTATGCGTACCAGTGTAGATAATAAATCTCATATTCGGTACGACTATGAATTATAGAACTCTATCGTTTACGTTTCTTACTGAACTTCATTGGCCTGTATAACGTTTGATGACTTAAACTAATAATAGTTTGACTCTACAATTTGTCGTATGCACGAGGATTTGAAAACCCCTCTTTGGCCGGCACGTTACACACTTGCTTACGGGACCTTGGCTATTTTGTGGAATAATATATGATAGTGATACAGATCGTTTTTCGCTTGATCGCAACTTGGTCTTTTTCTTCTTTAGCAAAAGCCAAAACTCGTTCCAAAGAACCCAAGACATGACCGAAACACCAGATCTCCAAGTTAAATTGGATTATGACAGAATGAAAGAAGTGAAGGCTTTTGATGACACAAAAACTGGAGTCCAGGGACTAGTAGATGCTGGTGCAGTAAATATCCCCAGAATCTTCATTCGACCGCCTGAGGAAATTGCTGAAGATCAAACGAAATACTGCGAGCAGACAAAAATACAAGTTCCTAACATCGATTTGAGAGATACACAGGGAGCTTGTCGGCGAAAGGAGGTTGTAGAAGAAGTGAAGCTTGCAGCAGAAAAGTGGGGCTTTTTCCAAGTGGTTAATCATGGTATTCCCCAAAGTGTTCTTGACCAAATGGTTGATGGGGTACGATCGTTTAACCAACAGGATATTGAGGTCAAGAAGATGTTCTACACCCGAGATCCGAAGAGCAAAGTGGCATTCAACACCAACTATGACTTGTACAACTCGAGATATGCGAACTGGAGGGACTCACTGACCTTTTCCCGGCTAGGATTAAACAATCTTGATCCTGAGGAATTTCCCGCCACATGCAGGTAGGTGTTACTAGAACAGATACTGCTTCTTTATCCGATTACCATTCACGTTGACTCGAAGATAATATGCATATGGATTCGTAGGTTCATTCCTCTGCCGTTGTTCTGTGTCTTATTGTACTTGTAATCTTTTCTAGAGAGGTGACAATAGAGTACCTAAAACACGTCAAGAACTTGGCAGACACTTTGTTTGAGATGTTGTCGGAGGCACTTGGCCTCTCAGCAGATCACTTGGGATCAATGGCCTGTACAGAAGAGTGCACTCTAGTTTGCCAATACTACCCAGCATGCCCTGAGCCAGAGTTGACTTTAGGAGCTAGCAAACATTCAGATCCTGGACTCTTAACTCTTCTTGTTCAAAACCATCTCTCTGGTCTCCAGGTCCTCCATGAAGGTCAATGGGTTGATGTACTACCCATCCCAGGTTCCGTGGTAGTGAATGTTGGGGACCTTCTCCAGGTTTGTATTGGCTTCTCCATTTTACTGTCTTTCTTTATATATCGAGTTTTAAGGTTCTAATTAAAATCTAAACTCTGCTGGTGGAGAAGATTTATCCAACCTTTGCCAATCTTTTTCTATTTTGCTTATTGAAAGCAACTTCCGATACTCAAACTTCTAACGTGCTGTTTTCTTTCTATCTTTTCGTCCTTGTTGTCAGATTCTGTCAAATGACATGTTTAAGAGCGTAGAACACAGAGTAGTTTCCAATCTTGTTGGGCCTAGAATATCAGTAGTGTGCTTCTTTAATGGATGCTTCTCCAAGCCATTGACCTATCGCCCAATTCAAGAATTAACATCGGAGCACAACCCACCTCGTTACAAAGATTTTACCTCGACTGAATATTTCACCAGATTCCGCTCAAGGCCACTTCATGATATAGCTAGTCTCGAGTACTACAAGATATGAACAATGCTGAATGATCTTCATAATCCAAAAGATCAGAAACTTCATTCTCTTAATTGTTCTAGCACCTGTGTGTTTGCCGTACAACAAGTAGATGGGAGACAATGCGCTCTTACGACAAGTTGCTGCAAGAAAACAGATCCTTGGTGTGTGTAATCACAATCATAGATATTCCCTCTCTTCAGATGATGAAAAGAATTAGTTCATAAGGTTACTGCTGTTGATAACCATATTCCATTAAGTTATAAATTGAAACGATTTGAATGGCTTTCTATGGGAGGCCTAATTTCACATAAAAGCTTCTTAGAATTTGTGTATTTACTTTTACCGAATTTTGACAACATGTAATTATTGAAAGTGATTCACAAAAATGCAATTTTAGTTAAAAAAGGTAGTTTTAAGTTGAAATGTCAAACATGGTTGGTCTGAGTAATTCAGCACTCTCATCTCGAGTTTGAGTAATGAGAATGGAGAAACTTGTTTTACCAACACTTTATTTCTTACGGGCTAACTCGGTGTGAGCAGAAATTAGTCTGAGTGTGGATAACTTAAAGGCGCCTTCCTATAATTGGGATCCCCTAGGATTTAAAGGCTCCTTCCCATAATTGGAACCCCTAAGATACCTCGTGGGTTAACAAAAAAAATTAGAGGCTTTGGTTTAGTTTTAACTAAAATTGCTAAATCAATTTCAACTCTTAGATGTTGATAATATATATATATATGCTTTTAGTTTTAATTTTTATTCTTCTAAACAACGTCAACAACAAAAACTTGTTTATATAACTATACTTTTTTATTGATAATTATTAAATATTAAATAAATTTAAATACAAATTAATTCTATCAATCATTAAAATTATTTTATTTTAATCTCTTAATAATATTTGTTAATTAATAATAAATTCAAGTAAAATAAATTATCAAAAATTATAAATTTTATTTATAAAATAACATTTATTTGTTGGAATATATTTTAATTATTAAAATAATAATGGTTTGAGGTATATGTATTTAAAGATACTTCAATTTTAAAAAATTAGATAATTAACAAATTTGAAACATTTATTTTAACTTTAATTTAATTCTCAAAATTTAAAATAAATCAAATAAAAGAATAAATAATATTATTGATAATTAATTTAAATAATTATATATTTAGTTAATGATAAATTTAAAAAAAACAGAAGATAAATAAATTATACTTATCGTATAAAATGGATATATAAATGAAATTTTCATATTAAATTTATACATGCGGTTGGTGAACCCAGCCACTGCTTATCAAATCAACCTTATTAGACTTCAAGGAATTGGTTGATTTGCACGTTATTTTTTCTCGTAATTTTATCGAACTCGGAAAATTAGATTGACAGTACATTTGTTGCCAGATCTCCATCGATTTCTTGTGTTTTTTCAAGTGTCAACGGCTTCCTTTGCCTGTTCCAATGTTTTTAAATTTCTTTGCTTCTGGTTTTGTTTCATGTCCCTTTCAACTTTCGTCCCTCTTCTTGTTCATGCTTTCTTTGTTTATTAGCCTACTTTCTACCGACTCAATTTTAATTTCTTCTCATTTACTCAATTTTTGTTGGTCTTCTATCACTTTCCCTTCTCTCTAAGCTTTCTGGGTTTTATCTCTCTAAAGTCTGATTTTTTAGTTTAAAGGTCTCTGCTTTTTGAGGGTTTTGTTTGTCTTCCGTTGATTTGAAGATATGGGTATTGGCATTGATCCATTAAGTGGTTAGAATTCTGGCGGAAATTGGTGGAGGAAGGCCTGGAAATGAAGGATTTTCCTGGGACACCAGGGACTTTGACTGGGTTAGGTTTGAGGATTTTACAGTGTATTTTTGCAGCTTCTTCAATTACCGCCATGGCCACCACTAGTAGCTTCTTCGGTTTCACTGCTTTCTGGTACTATCCGCTCTTGACCATCTTTTTAAGGCTACTATCAATTCATTGTGCTTGGTTTAAAATCTAAACAGTCCTATGGTCTGAAACTAGTAAAGGAATCATGATTTTGTCGCAAAATTTCGACGTTGTTGGAAATTAGTTATCTTTTTATCGATGTCTGGACCTAATTAAGAACACACCTAAGAAAACCGTAACTTCGTGGGTAGGAATTCAGAGACGATTTGCCGGTGACCTCTTACACAGATTCTGATCTTTTTTGCTGTTGCTGACAAGGAGTACTTATCCTATTTAGGTTACCATGGGTGAAATGAGGCGTCTTTTATAGCACAGACTAATAAAGTAATTCTCTTTCAAACTTCTGATTGTAACGTTTAATTTAAAGTTAGCATTAGACTAGTGAATAGTGGATACAAATGAGCATACTCTGACATATAACTGGCTCCATGAAACATCAAAATGATTCCGAAATGGAATTCAAGGAGCAGAGACCTGGAGGCCTTACCAGTGGTTAACTCAGTGACCTTTATATACATTTCTTTGCTAGTGTTTTTCTTGTCATTTGCTTTCAACATAATCTTCCACATGAATGATTCAGATACCTGTGATCATTAGTAGCCATTTGGAGATTCCAAACTTCTTTATTCTTTTTGAGGAAGAATTCCTTTTCTTAATAAGATAAATGGAAAGATTTGATTATGAAGGATAAGATAATATGTGTAATATGAAATGTCCAAGATACTTGAGGAAACTAAATGTTGCGGGCACTTGTATCAGTTTCTGCGTTAGTATGAAAAGCATTCTCTTGCTGTGCCTGTGCTTAGCACTTTAATTCTCTGGTGTTGCTGTCTCATCTCATCCTGGCAATTATTGGTGCCACCTGTAAAGTCTCAACTCATTCATCTTTTAAGTATATTCTGGAGATTGTTCAATCAGAATCGTTCCTGGGCCTTTGTACAGTTGGTAGAGATCAACCATGATATTGAGAAAGCAACAGAACACGTACTGATTCCCAAATCCTTATCTGGGTCCCTGTAAGGCAGGGAAAAATAAAGCAAAATATTTTAGCATCATTACTGGAGAATTATTCTGATATTAATTGTCTACTGATTCAGTATTCTCTTGGCCTGGTACAATACAATGAGCTCTAACAATTCAATTGGTCATAAAGTTTGAAGTTTGTCTCAAAGATCTTGTTTTCTGCAGCTATTTGATTGCTTCAATGGGTTTGCAAGTTGTCTGGAGCTTTGGACTGGCATTAGTAGACGCATATGCTTTGGTAAAGAAGGATGTCCTCAACCATAGCTTCTTGATCAGCCTTTTCGTTGTTGGAGACTGGGTTAGCACCACCAATTTGAACTAATATAACATATGTTTGTCTCCTTAAACTCCTACTAGATTATCATTTAATGCGCCATACTACATGTTTGTACAGGTGACAGCAATTTTGTCACTTGCAGCGGCTTCTGCCACTGCCGGAATCATAGTACTCCTTACTCATGATCTGAAAGGTAGCCACTGTCTTGGTGATTGCCAACAATACCAAGTTTCAGTTGTATTGGCATTTTTGAGTTGGATTACCATCGCAACTTCTTCTTTAATAATGTTGTGGCTAGTTGCTGCTGGATAGACAAAGACAGAATCATAATTGTGGTATATGTTACTTTGCTCATTGTGTCTCAGAAATTTTGATCTTGTCCCATGAATCTCAGACAAACCTCCCAACTTCTGTCCTTGGATTGCAAAGCACCATACAAGACAGAACAGAACCCTTCTCTCAACATATCATACTTTACTAAAGTTTGTTGAATTAATTAACATATGAAAAGGAACAAATATTGGTAACTTGGTCCTCTCGCTAATGTTTTTAGTAAAATTATGCTGATCTTTACTTATCTTTAATAAGAACAGTGTGTAAACAAATAGGAAACACATACCTATTAGAAAACTGTAGCTTTGAGGTAGTGGTTGAGGTTAAGGTTAAGGGATCAGTTTATTGGTCGACATTTAAGTCTGCAAGATGTCTTCTTAAATCGTGACCTAGTGAGATGAGACAGAAATGTGATGGCTGCTCTCAGAGCGTTTCATATTGCATCTGCCCGCTTTGTGCTGTATTGGTTAAAAGTAGGGACTTTAGACTCTAAAGTACTTAATTGTGTTTAAACTTAAAATTTTTTTAATTACGTGACCCAACTTTTTATAATTTTAATAACTTAATTCAAATTGTTAATTCTATTAGTATTATGTTAATTTTGCTAACAGAATTTTTTTAAAAACATTTAAGCGTCTACATAGAAACTTAACTAAAGACTAAAACACTAAATCTTTAATTGCATATTAGATTAGGTCTTTTAGTAGACGTAAATAATTAGCTGACAAT
Organism: Erythroxylum echinodendron; assembly: GCA_027575705.1. Classification (NCBI taxonomy): domain Eukaryota; kingdom Viridiplantae; phylum Streptophyta; class Magnoliopsida; order Malpighiales; family Erythroxylaceae; genus Erythroxylum; species Erythroxylum echinodendron. The sequence goes on along the minus strand of JANZXR010000172.1, from coordinate 51,524,799 downwards.
TAATTTTTCACGTGGATGTTTATTTATCATGACAAAAAAAATTCTATTAATGAAATCAACAAAACACTAACATAATTAATGTTTTGAAATGAGTTGTTAAGGTTATTTAATTAAAAATTTTAAAAGTTTAACCATTGAAATGTAAAAAATCCAAGAGGTTGAACTTCTCTAAATCTATTATCCATTAAAAATAATACAAAAATGAGTTGTATTATACTGGATTATTATATTAAGATATACCATAAAAATTTTGGTATGTATTTACAAATATAGAGATAAAGGTCAAAATATTAAAGAAAAAGGTTAAGAATTATAAATTAAGAAAAATTGGATAATCAATTTTAAAAAGTTATATTTAAATAATTTTATTTTACATTAATCTTAATAAACTACTTTATTAAATTAAATTGGAAATATTTTTAAATTTTAATTAAAAAATTAATTTTATTTTTTTAAAAAGTTGTCTGGAATAGTACAATGTTGTACTATATTAATATAAAAACCATAACAACAAAATAAGGAGGTTTTAGACACTTATACTTAGGTACATCTAATAAGTGTCTTAAATAATATAAAAATTGACATAATTTTTAGACATTTAGTTAAGATAGTAAAAATTATCTAAAAAATATGTTAAAAAAGTGTCCAAAATTTATATTTGTCATTATCAATAATATAATAAATTAATTTAAATTTAAATATAAATTTTGATTTACTTTGTCATAATAATAATTACTAATACAAATTCCATTTATTTCAATAGAACATTTCATTATTAAAAATTAAATTGAAAATAAATAAAATTTCATTACGCGAGTGCTATTGTATTGTTTTCAAAGTGGGTATCATGAACATGTTGACAAAAGTTACTTAAGCTTTATAACGACGGAGAATTTAAGAGTCCACATGCACCATCGGCGTACTTTAGCCAATGCCAAGCCTCACACTCTTTTACTCACTTAGCCGCTCACTCTTCCCAATTTTTAATTAAATTTACTTTTGTTACTTTTGAGGCTTAGTTAACTATTTAGAAGTTCATTGAAGAAGAGTTCATCCGGTTTTAGAGAAAAGAATTCAGATAGACAGATTAGATAGAGAGAGGACTTTGCAAACAAGCTCTCCGCCTTTGCAAACAAGCTCGCCGTTGAACCAAAAATTAGGAATAAGAGGAAAAGAAGATAGTCAGGGTACTGAAGTTTTTTTAAATTGATTTAAGTCATTCTTTTGCGATTTTTGATTCAGGTCTGTTTCTTCATTCTAAATGTCGGAGGTCTTAACATTTGACTTGGATTCTAAATATGGAGTGGTGAAATTTTCAGGCTCCTCGGAGAGAGACGGTATCTTGTTCGACTGCTACTCACCGGATGCACAGGAGACCAGCTACCGGCGATACTAGCTCCTTACGAGCTGTTGAAACTTCCAGAGGAGGTTTGAGTTTTTCATTTTTTAAATCTCATTTAATTGCTTTCTTCTTTTAAGTTGTTAATCTAAATCTATAAAAGTTGGGTCAACGGACTGCTGAAGTGAAAATTTTGCTATAAATAAGGTTTTATAATCACAGATTTTCACATTCTGTTTAGTTATCTTTTTGTTTTTCAGATACTGGGTCTCTTTGATTGGTCTGGATGCATTCCACTGATACCAGAGGCTCAGATTTTGCCTAGCTTTTCTATGAATTCAGGTTAGCGATTTAATTAACAAATGGAATTATGAGTAAATAATAGTAATAGAAAATTTGATCAGACTTAATTTAATTTAATTTGAAGTCGATGAATCAACTCATATATGAAACCATTAACTGGAAGGAAGCTCACTATTTATGTGCAAAGGTTCTTAACTCGTTTATCTAAATTCATCTTCAAAGAAGCTATCCATATACACTATTCATATTATATTGCTATCATCACATTCATAATCAGATAATTAATGTTATATGTGTTTGTTTTTCTTTTTTCAGGAGGATGTCTATTATCCCAATTCATGCCTTCAAGACTTTATCTGGGATGGTCTGTACGTACTCTCAGAACCTTTACTCACTCGTTGGCCACTTAACAAATTGGTTAGAGAGAAGGCTCTTGAATTAACGATTAAGCACATCCATTATGAAGATGAAAACAATCGATACATTTGCATTGGAGGTGTCGAAAAGGTGATGAATAAGATTAGTTTTTTTTTATAATGTATATGTATATATTTAAATATAAAATTGGAATTGGATAATCTAACTCTTATTAGTAAGTATGGAAGTTTTAAATTGCAAGTTGTCATACCAGTTGGGAATTTATGATAATTATGCTTTTAATGCCTGTAATTGCAGCCACAATAGCTTTTAGCCATAGCATATCCAACAATTCACAATTTGCTAACTTGATAAGTATTTATTTATATGCCAATGTAATTGCAGACATTGTGCATGCTTATCTGTTGGTTTGATGATCCTAATGGTGATTCCTTTAAGAAACACCTTGCTAGAGTTCCAGATTATTTATGGCTTGAAGAAGATGGAATGAAAGTTATATATATA
>JANZXR010000172.1:51483890-51506712 GCA_027575705.1 Erythroxylum echinodendron | reverse complement strand
TGTCCTTCGGACAAGAATTTCTGTACCTCAGTTTTGAAAGGAACAAAAATTTCTGTCCTTGTCCTCTGAAGACGGAATAAAAATGGGTGAGGACAGCAAGCAAACAGGACAAAGGACAGAACTTTTGTGTCCTTGTCTACTGTCCTCACTCCTGAGGACACTAACCAAACGCAGGGTAAAGGTTGAACGATTGATGGAGGAGAGGAACAGACTTGAATACCCCTATAGAAATAACAATGTGAATTATGATACAAATTATGGCAAAGATACTTCTAAAACTACGATTGATAAAAGCAGAATAATCACAGAGAGAAAAACCCATGAATAGAGAGTCACAGGGAAGCAAAAGGTGACTGAAACCAAAGAAGCACCTAAAACTGCTAATCCTTATGCCAGCCTATCCCAGGGAAGTGTTTAAAGTGCAATCAGCCAGGCGATAGATCTAGTGACTGTCCCTTTAGAAAAGCAGTCCATGTAGTAGAATGTAGGAATGAAGAGGAAGAGGTATATTGTGGTCCAAATGGTGAAGAAGAGGAGTATGAGTTTATTGGTGGAGTAAAGAATGAAGAAACACAGAGCTATTTGATTCACCCCAAAACAAGAGGATGATACCCAGAGGCACCAATTATTCAGAGCCAGGTGCACCATTCGCAGTCGTGTGTTTGATGTGATTGATGAGAGAGGTAGTTATGAAAATATCATGAGGAGAGATGCTATACAAAGTCTAGGATTGAAGGTGGAAAAGCACCTTAACCCCTACCCAATCAGCCAAATTAAAGCAGGAGACATGATTCAGGTGACGAATGTTGTAAGGTACCCTTTTCTATCGTTCAGTATAAGAATGAAATGTCTTTTGACATGGTAGACATGGACGCCTGCACTTGTTATTTGGTAGACCTTTTCAATTTGATGTTATAACACAGCTTGATGGTAGGGCAAATACATATAAGATTCAGAAGAATGGAAAGAAATATGCCTTATTGCCAATGAACGGGAGTTTTAGACCTAAAGCTTCTAAAATGGAGGGTAAGGCTTTCTTAACAGTAACTCATTCTGAGGCCAATTTGAAGAGGTAATAAAGGAGATTAAAGAAGTGAATGCTCTGATTATAAGAGAAGTGTTGGTAATAAAGAAGAAGTAAGCTGTAGTAGATCATTTAAATGTTGTGAATTTATTGCTAGATGAGTTCAGTGATGTTGTGCATGAAGAATAATAAGGCTTCCACCTATGAGGGACATTCAGCAGCACATTGATCTAGTTCTTGAAGAATTACCTATAGGGCTTCCACCTATGACTGGATGATACGCTAGATGTACTTCATGGCGTGTAGGTCTTCTCAAAAATAGATCTTCGTAGTGGATACCATCAGAGTCGAATCAAGTCTGGGAATGAGTGGGAGATAGCCTTCAAGACAAAAGAGGGGTTGTATAAGTGGCTTATGATATCATTCGGATTGTCCAATGCTCCTAGCACATTCATGAGGCTCATGAATCAAGTACTGAAATCATTTTTTAACATATTTCTAATGGTGTACTCCGATGACATTCTAATATAAGTCAGACAGAGCGGGAAGTCTTGATAGCATTTCAAAAGAATAAATTGTATGCTAATATGAAGAAGTGCAGTTTCATGACAAATAGGCTGACATTTTTGGGTTATATTATTAGAGCAGACGGTATTCGAGTTGATGAAGAGAAAGTCCGAGCTATAAGGGAATGGCCAATCTCCAAAATAGTAACCAAAGTGAGGAGTTTCCATGGGCTGGCTACATTTTATAGGTGATTTATAAAGAACTTTAGTAGTATTGGAGCTCCAATTATAGAGTGCCTGAAGGAAGAGAGTTTCAATAGGGAGAAGAAGCTGAGACCAATTTTGTTCTGTTAAAAGAAAAAATATGCACTACTCCTATTTTAGCACCATCGAACTTATAAGGCCTGTTTGAAGTTGAATGTGATGTTAGTAGTGTGGGGATAGGTGTTGTGTTGTCCTAACAGAAGAAGTCAGTAGTGTTCTTCGGTTAAAAACCCAATGATGCTAGGCATAGGTCGTCCACATATGACCAAGAGTTTTACTTTGTGGTTCGTGTAGTGAAGATATGGGAGCACTACCTATTCAGCAAGGAATTTGTGTTGTATACAAATCATAATGCCCTAAAATATTTAAAGAGTTAGAAGAAAATTGATAAGGATATGCATGCTAGGTGGACCCAATTTCTAGAGAAGTTCACTTTCACATTAAAGCATAAAGTTTGTGTGCAGAACAAAGTGGTTAATGCATTAAGTAGGCGTGCTAAACTGCTTGACACCATGAGTCAAGAGGTTGTAGGGTTCAAAATTGTGAAGAGTCTATATGCCATTGATGAAGACTACTAGGGAGTGTGGGAAAGCTGTATAAATAAACAAACTGATGGTGACTTTCACATCCATGATGACTTTCTTATGAAAGGAAATCAGCTATATATTCCTAAAACTTCCTCGAGGGAGAAGCTAGTTCGTGATTTACATAAAGGAGGTCTTGTTGGTCATCCAGGGCATGACAAGACCTATGTTGCAATCAAGGAGAGATATTATTGGCTCCACAGGCGAAGGGATGTGATGCATCTTATGCAGAGGTTCTATGTGTGCCAGACGAAGAAGGGTCAATCTCAGGATACTGGTTTGTATACTCCTCTACCTATCCCAGAGAATATTTGGGAGGATTTATTCATAAATTTTGTGCTCGGATTACCACGAACCTAGTGGGGTGTGTATTTTGTTTCTGTTGTGGTAGATATATTCTCCAAAATTATACATTTTATTCCCTGCAAGAAGACTACAGATGCAACCAATGTGGCCAAATTGTTTTTCAAGGAAGTTGTACGTTTGCGTGGAGTAACTAAATCCATTGCTTCTAATAGAGATAGCAAGTTCGCCAGACACTTTTGGAGGAATTTGTGGAAGATGTTTAATTCATCTCTGAATTTCAATAATACAACTCATCCTCAAACAGATGGTCAGACAGAGGTAGTGAGTAGAACTTTGGGTAATCTTATCCAGAGTGTTTGTGAAGATAGACCTGAGCAGTGGGATTGTGTATTACCATAGGCTGAGTTTGCCTACAATAATGTTGTTCATAACGCCTTGGAAGTGTCACCTTTTTCTATTGTCTACATGAAGGCACCACAACATGCTGTCGATTTGATTAAATTGCCCAAAATTCATGTAACTGCTACAAATATAGCTAACCAATGGCAGGATGTTCAGATAGAGGTGAGACAAAAATTGGAACAAACTAATGTTGGATATAATAAAGCTGTAGACCAGTACTAGAGAGAACGAGCCTTCAAAGTGTGTGATCATGTTATGGTGTTTTTGAGGAAAAAGCAATTCGTAGTATGCACTTACAGTAAGTTGCAACATAAGAACTATGGACCATATTAGATTATGTAGAAGATTAATAACAATGCATATGCGGTGGGATTACCGAATGCCATCGGCATTTCCAAAACATTTAATGCAGCGGATATTTCTCCTTAATACTCTACAGACGAACCTTCATATCCAGATGTTCCAGTGCACTCGAGGTCGAGTTTTTCTCAAATGGAGGGGACTAAAGTGGAACGAGAGTTTTCGACCATAAATTCTTTCTAGAACGCAAGTTACATACTTTTTTTCTTAATTTTATGTTATTTTAGGGTATTTTTGTAATTTTATGTTTCTACTTTCTATTAAGTTTACTATCCTATTTAAATATTTGTTTAGAGACGTCTCAGTGATTGTTAAGGACATAATTCAGAGACGTGTTAAGGACATAATTCACCGACAAGAAGAAGTAAAGATACAACACATCTCACGATCCTCCAATATAGAGGCAGATTTTTTGGCCAAAAAGGCTTTAGTCTTTGGCGACAACGATTTCAGAACGTATGGCCAACTCCAAAGGCGATCGGGTCAAGCTCACAATGACCATCACTGTCAACCCGACAACAATTCTCCTGAGCATATGCGGATTACCAATGTTCATTTACGACCATGGAGAATCGACGAACTACAACAAATTGTTGTTCCAATGGCTTCGCCGTTATCGTCACGCGACCCCGCAATCCACACACTAACTATTCTAGATAGGAACGAGGCGTACCACCATTCCCATAGTTACCCGCCTTCTGCTAATCCCACCTTTGGGACATTTTGGTAATTTTGTAAATTAAGCCTTTGGCTCCCCAGTATATATAAAAATAAACTGGCACTTATGCATATTTTGAATATTCGAAATTCATGTACAGTTGCAAGTTCTTTCGATTTTGTGCGACTTTTTTCGCTTTCACACAGCTAAGATGCCTGCACAAGTTGCAGAAAGCTTGATTTCCAGAAATGTTTCCTCTTCTTTATAGGGTTAAATCAGGTGGTTTAGCTTTCAATTTCAATCTAGGCCTTCCTTTATTTTTGGATTCTCAACTAAATCGTTGGTTTGAATTTGTCATTCGAAATAGGTAAAATACGAGCGGACGAAGACGAACGGTTGGAAAAAGCCAAATAAAAGATACCTTGACAATGGCCCTCCACTATTAAAACACAGTACCTTTTACATTCTTATTTTTAGTTAAAAATCTATTTGATTATTAATTTAATATAATTATATTTTTATTATTGATGATAATTATATATTAGATAAAAATTAAGAATAATTTATTTTCAATTAATTAATTTTATTTTAATCTCTTATATAATATCAATTAATAAATTATCAATAAAAAGTATTTTATTTTATTAAAATAATTAATTTAAAAATATATTTTATTCTAAATATATTTTAGTTATTAATCAAATTTTATTTGAAATTTATATATTTTGAAGATATTTTAAATTTAATTATATTTATTAATAGTTATTAATTATGTAATTTAATTTAATTACAAAACTTAAATTAAATTAAATTACATAATTAATAACTATTAATAAATATAATTAAATTTAAATTTAAATTTAAATTAAATTATTCATAATTTTATTAATAATTAATTTTAATTGCTTAAATGTATAATATTTAATTAGATTATTTATGATTCTTATTTATAATTAATATATTAAATAATTAAACTAGATTATGAAAAAATAAAAAATAATGAGCCATTTTTTATAGTTTTCATAAAATTGGAAAAAATCAAAACTAAAAAAACTAAAAACTTAAAGAAAAAGAGTGTTTTTACTAAATTTTTGACAAAAAAACAAAAACATAAATAGAGCTCTTAGTTTTTAAAACGAATATTTTCTATTATTTTAATTATATATAAGTGTTTTATAATATTAAAAATAATTTTATTAAATTTATATTAAATTATTTTAACATGTAGTACCATATGACTGATTATTAAATGTGTAATGGAGTTTATATAATACTCTAACCTAGTTTTCAGAACTAGTTCTATTAAAATAATTCAATAAAAATTTAGTACTTTTGTGAAAATTTTAATATTATAACATATACATATATAATTTTAAATAATTATATATTTAAAAATAAATAAATGATACATGTAATTTTGTATCTTTTATCATTTAATTTGTTGTAATTAAATATCATTTAGCATATTTAATCATCAAAATAGTATATAATTGTTTTACATATGATTTGCAATTGAAACTCCTTATATTAATATTACTGAAACCCTGATTAGCCAATGTACTAAAGTGCACACAGATCGAAGAAATTGCTTAAATGTTTGCGGTGGGATCGTGAGTCACGATGCACAACGTTTAATGGTGAGTCTATTATCGAAACCGTAATATTTTCAAAAAATATTATAGTTTCCAATAAAAATGATTTAAGATGGACATAAATTTCAGACAATGACTTTTCATGATAAAACTCTATTTAATATTTTGAAAAATCGTTTGCAATAGTTTTAAGTAACATCTTTATTTATTTTTAGTTTGGTCCTTAATGTTTATTTTATCTAAAGGAATTAAATAAAGTTATATTATTAATTATACTCTTAATGAAATTATATTATATACACTTTATTTAAGATTTTCTGTAACGTTTTCTTTACAAATGAATTTTTTCTTAAATTTTTTTTTGTATCTGTTTTAATGTTTTCTATCTGTAGATTTTGTTTCCCAACAACCTCATTAAAGAAAGAGTGGCCCAAAATAAAAGTAGTGATAAAAAGAAGAATAAAAGCTGGAAGTGCAGAATCTCGAGAGAATCTGGAGTGGCCCCTTGCCTAACATGTCCTATTGTACTGCCAATTTTATTTCTAATGATAGGTTCATTGTAAAAGCAAATTATACCCAGAAAATTTCAAGATAATCGTGGAAAATAAATAATTGTCCAGCTGTGCAATTGCTCGCGGAAAATGTTATTGTGAAGTCTGATTAAAAGCTACGTTTCGTTCAATAAAAAAGAAATTAATATTTATGTTTTCACTTAAGTGGGCATCAATTACTGTGCATAAGTCACAAAAAAGTAACCAAACTAATAAATGATTGAAATCTCAGAAATATATGATCATAATATGTATAAGAAAGTCGATTGAATTATATAATAAATAATTATGTTTTCCTTTCCTATATTTAATGATGAATAGAAAACGTAGGATAATGAGCAGTAGTTTGCTATACGTCACTATGAACTTTAGATTTATAGTGGGACTCCAGTGGTACACTGCATAATCATGGTGGGAGTCTTGGTCATCTCTCCACTTAAATCATGTATAAATATAGGATAAGCTTATTAAGCGAGATTAAATCAACTTAATACGATATATGGCCTTCTGTGGCAATCAACTGGTCCTTCAAGTTTGTGACTGGAAAAATCAGACGAAGAAAGACGACAAATAATAAAAGTAAGGTGCAGGAAAATCGCACCTTTAAGACATATACAAAAGCGAATTCTACACTTTAGGATGAGCAAAATAATTCGTCACTTATCTTTCTTTTTTTGTTTTCTGTTCCTTCTTTCAAGAGTCTCATCTTCATGAAAAAGATGGCCTCTTCCTTCCCACTCGCTATAAAACCAAGCTAATGGGTAAATGATAATGTAGTTGGAAGCTGCTCTCCTGTCTTTGCTTCCTCCATTTTAGTACGTATCCTAATAAGGTAATTCTTCATTTCTTAAACTTTTTTATATGACTAGAATTTGTAATCACTATTTGTCTAACACGATTAAGATGGATTTACTTATTTGTTTTATGGATGAATAAGGATGTGACAAAGTAGCTAAATCACAAGAGTACGTAGTTGCCTTCATTTAAAGCGCGCAGTTGAAGTGACTCTGTATCTCATCTTACAGCCTTAAGTCACTTCTATTATTCCTTATAATAAAAACATGAAAAAAAGATGATTTGATTTCATTTTATTCATGTGTTTACTGAAAGCCGCTTCAGGTATACGTTGCATGCACCTGACAGGCTAGTCTTTGTCTGCACACTTTGAGCATGTAATTTTTTACCATAGAACATACGGTTGCCAAGAGCCTCTTCGAATAATAAAAGAATGTCGAGGTATGTAAGAACGAAAATTGTTAATAGGAGACGAGGATTTCTAGCCTATATAAGGCCTTCGATTGTTTTGTTTCTTGATACCTCTAGCTAAATAACCTCTTCATATACACAATACTTGATTTGTTTATATATCACTACTTTGATGACCCTAAACTTGGTGAAAAAAGAAGGTTTAAAATTTCATTAAGTAAAAATTTCAAAGTTAAGGAATATTTATATTCTAAGATTTAAAAAATTGTAGCATGTCCATGCAAAAATTATCTCGGTTTAATTTCCAAGGCCAATAATGAAAGAAAAGAGCAGTAATAATTTGATAATAAATAATCTCATGTCAGCATATGAAAAGTGTTATAAGCGCATATGAAATTATACAGAAATGAGGTGTTTGATTTACTTTATAGGTGCATTGAATACCTAATACTAATATTATAATGTGTCACTTCCTTAGAAAGGGAAGCCCATATTATTTTATTTGGGTGTAAAAAGGAAGATGAGGTTACTAGCGGATTCTGTAGCTAAAGATGTCTCGTAATCCATATTGAACGCATCAGCGAATCTATTTAAAAATCTCTACTTATTTCATGCAACTTGTCCAAATGATCAAACCAACCTTTTCAATAGTTCAATCAAGATTTTTGATGCTAAACCCCAATTCATCTCTTCTTTAAACATATATTTAACAAGAAGGAACGAAAATTATGCATAAAATAAAATTAAAATGACACGGTATACATACATAATAATATTAAGGATCTTATCAAATTCATTTTAATTATTCCCTCTATGATTTTCTGTATTCGGCAATTTAAATTTAGTCATTCCTGTATTTTTGAACTTTCTCCTTCTTAATAATTCATTCAAATAAATATTAAAAATATATTATTTTGCATTAAATATTTGATTAAAAATTTAAAATTCAAATTCTTTTGCTTTAAATGTTTTTTTGCTTTCTACTTAATAGTATATTCAAATATATACTTACGGGTCGTTTAATTTTATTTCTGTTTTTCTGTTGTAATTTTCAGTTTTTTGTTTCTGTTTTTTTCAAATAAAATATAAACCTATTTAGTTGTTAATGTTAATGTAGTTATATTTTTATCACTGATAATAATTACATATTAGTTAAAACTTAAAGATAAATTATTTTTAATTAAATAAATTTATTTAAATATAAAAATAAATAAAATATTCATAATTTTATTAATAATTAATTTAAATTTGTTAAATATATAATGTTGAATTAAATTATTCATAATTAAATAATTAAATAATATATATTTAAATGATAGTAAATTAGATTATGAAAAAAAACATGAAACAAAAACTATTTTTTATGATTTTCATAATTTTTGAAAAATAGAAAAAATTAAAACTAAAAACAGAAATTAAAACTCCAATAAACAGTTTTTTTACTGAATTTGAAAATAAAAATCAAAAATAAAAATAACAATAATACAAAACACAGCTCAGTTATTTGTTAATGCATTGGAGTGAGAGATTTTTAATAGCTTCGTTAGGGACCTTCCGATGTAAAAATAATAAAATGTCCATTCTTAAAAATCACTTTTATTTATGAAATTTGGTAAAAAGCTTACCTTCTTTTTAGTTCCGAATTCAAAATCATACACTTTGGTATTATTAGAGGTTAATTGGCCCCTTTTGTATTTTACGTTAACTATAATATTTATCATTTATAACATATTTGAACCCAATCAGATAAACGTATTTGACCATGCATTTAAATATTTCTAAAATGTTTATTCAATTTTAAAAAAAGATTGATACCTATATTTTAATTTATCAAAAACCAAGAAAATCTTACTATGGACTATTAAAAAGGGCAAACAGTTAGCTAGTAAAACAAAAATAAGTTATATTATTAAAAGAAAAGGGAAAATAACCATGTAGAATTTTTAGACTATTTAAACAAAAGTAAAAATACTTAAATATCGACTATACTCAATTTTACTCTGGTTAAGAACTATATTGTATTATACTAAATAATGGCTGCTTCATGTAGCTGACGACCGCCATAAATGATGAAATGATAATTTGCTTATAAGATCACACACCGATCGATTACTCGTTATTCATTAGCACTTGTTTTCTTCATATTGCTTACAATTACCATCTTTTTAAACTGGATTATTTACTTCTCCCTATGGAATGACTCTGGTTTTCACACGATTGACACATTAGAAAGTAAAGTGTATTGAATTTGAACGATCCATATACACACACAAAGGCATTCTCGCATTTATTCTTTGATTGAAACAACAAACTATCTCTTAACGTTGATAGTGAAATGATTTCGATTGGCTGGAAATCATCAATACAATGACTGAATTAAAACCTTATTGCTTTGTTTATGACTTCTCTTACAAAGAGTAATGATAATTGACTTTATTGTTTTACGTACAAAGCCCTATTACTTGCAACTTTTATCATTTTCATTTACCAGATAATCACCTCCTATTTTTAGCATGTCTTTAGTCTTCACGATCTATTTTAACTTATGTCACTTAGTCTCAAGTATCTAGCAAGACTAATTTCACTGAAATCTCATTAAGCTTCACCAATCATTACTTGTAAGTACTTCTAGTTTTTAAGGTACTTTCTTTTCCTATGAAGCCAAAGATAAGTTACAGAACTAAATCTCTAAACCAAACACTATTTTATAAGCATGGATGTTGTGTTAGCTGCAGCTAGTGAAAAAGGAAAAGCTGATTGATCAGAATTAGTGAGGCAAGAAAGACGACATGGCATTAGAATATAGCGGACTAAAAAGCTTCTACATAAGGTTCAAGCCACACTTGCTAATGGGTTTCTCACAGATCTGCTATGCTTTTCTCAACTTCATCACTGAAGCTTCCCTCAATCACGGGATGAATCCTAATGTCTACATAACTTACCGGCATATTGTTGCTGGTGTGTTCATGTTCCCTTTAGCATATTTCCTTGAAAGGTACACAATTATGCGCTGATTCTTTGTATACTAAGTTGACGTAATGATCATCATCCATTTCTTAAGCATCAGCTATTGATAATTTTACCTTATATTTCTCCACAGAAAACAAAGGAGGAAGCTGACAATAACGCTTTTTGTAGAGATTTTTGTCATCTCTCTGCTGGGGTAAGGATCAACTGAAAACTTCCAGATCGGTCATCAATCATGAAAATTAACTAAGAACTGTGTTATATAACAATGATTTACAGGGTCGGATTGTCCTTGAACTTGTATTTTGTGAGCTTGAAATACACGGCTCCAGCTTTTGTTACATCTATGATCAACACCATATTTGCTATAACTTTCGTTATAGCGGTTCTAATGAGGTTAGTGCCAGATTCATTGATTATTATTCCAAGCAAAACTCTAGATACTGAACTACTATCTCCTTGCTATTTCTCATTAATTAATAAATCATACAAATTCCAGGTTGGAGGCTCTTGATCTTGGAAATCCTCGTGGGATTGCTAAAGTTCTTGGGACCTTGTTTTCCTTGGCAGGAGGATTAGTAATGACACTGTATAGAGGTCAAGCATTGAAAAATCCATGGCCGCCTTTAATCCATATTCATGGAAAAGCTGGAAACTATCATGAGGATTGGGTAAAGGGTTCAATTCTGATATCTACAAGCTGCATAACGTGGTCTTTGTCATATATTATGCAGGTTAATTAAACCCTAATTCAACTCAGACTTCTCTGTGTCTCTGCTTATATATTTATTGCTACAAGTTGTTAATATTTCTCAAAATACCTCAGGCATTCACTTTACGAAAGTATCCTGCTCCATTGTCACTAACCACGTGGATGAGCTTTCTTGGTGCAGCACAATCAGCTCTTTTCACCGTAATTATAGAACATAGAAGAGCCGCTTGGACAATTGGTTTCAATATCGACTTGTGGTCCACTTTATACGGTGTAAGTGATTAGTCTATACCAGAGATGTTTTGCTAGATTTACACTTCTTAACAGATTATTATTTATGTGGTCCATGGCAGGGAGTGGTTATTTCTGGTTTAATGATCTTTATTCAATTATGGTGCACTGAAGAAAAAGGACCGGTATTTGTGGCCATGTTCAATCCATTTTTAACAGTACTGGTGACGGTTCTAGCTTACTTTGTGGTTGGTGAAAAACTTCACGTAGGCAGGTATATTGAAACTTTAACATTATCCAGCACAAATTTACTCTGAAGCACAAATATTAATTTCAAGTGGCTCCATATAATGAAATGTTAAGCTATCCAAATTTGCTAGGAGAGCCAGTGCACGAGATGCAGTCTCAGTAGTTACATATGCTGAATAGTGAATACCAAGAAAAAGATACACAAAAAGGAGGGGAAAAAAAAAGAATGAAACTAACAATGTACTAAAATGTTTCAAAAGTTGAGGCGCCAGTTGATGGGTTAAAATTTTCTATTTTTAGTATTTAAAAAATGCCAAGAAATTTTTCATGCTAACTCCTTAAACGTGACTTGAACAGCATAATTGGTGGTGTTACAGTAATCATTGGCTTGTACATGTTACTATGGGGCAAAGAAGGTGATGTAAGTTGTGAAATCAAATCAAAAGATCCAGAGTCGCATTCTGTGGAGAAGCAGGGTATTCAGATTAATTCACTGGAGAACAAACTTTCAGCAGAAGAAGTAAAAGCTTAAGACTTGCACATCATTGTTTTGATAAAGCAATCATGAAAATGAAGTATCACCTTCCAAAACGTGGGCTGGGTTCACCTTTTCGATATTTGCGGATCAAATCCCTGATCTACACGATAATCACTCGGGCAACAACCTTAGGTTTGACAGCATGCATAATAGTTGTTGCGATTGGCCTTTGTAATAAATAAATGGTAAAAGTTTGTTGTACCACAGGTTTACCGGAAAGAATCACTCACTCACCAACATGTATGGAAGAAAGGATCGCATTTTGGATTTTAACTACAGACCTATTAAGTGTTTGACCTCCATGTCAATAATTTAAGAAAATTTGAGGGAATTGTTTTTAATTGATCTTCGATGACAATTTCAAGAAGATAACAAGAGAAATCTTATAGAATACTTCTAGGTTTGTTTGACCCTCCTTTACACGACCGTAAATGTTCCATGAAAGAGAATTTTTATATTGAAAGAGGGGAAGTTGTGAACCAAAACAAATTAGTCTGTTTAAAGTAGATAAATTAGATTCATTAGTTTATACTTGTAATAGCAATCACCTTGGGAAAAATTACAAATTAAATCTCATAGGTAAAATAAGCAAGTAAATAACATAAAGAAATTTAATGTGGTTCACCCTTTAATTAGGGCTACGTTTACGGGCCAAACTTTGAATAAATCTTTCACTAATAAAAATAGCAAATACAGAGAGTGAAAAATGAGGCAACAAAATAGTGGCGTTCTCACACAAGGTGTTTCTCAAATTTACTATCCCTAGAATAATATCTTCATTATTTTGTCACTCACCCTTTTTTTAAAAAATGTTTCTTAAAAATAACCTAAAAATCACTCTCTTACACAAAATGGCTCTCTAAAATTTAGTCTCGAATTCACCACACATCTCATGTACGTTTGATATGCAAATGTCTATTGAGGGAGGAGGAAAGGAGGGTCTTTTATAGATCCTCTACCGTGTGACAGCTTGCATAGCAAGCTATTGTTTAGCGACTAATAGCTTGCATGCAAGCTATTGATAGTCTTGTATGCAAGTTGTAAGGTGGTACTAACATATATGATACCATCATTTTAGATTTATGTATTAAAAATAAAAAAGAAGTAAAAAGCAAGTTGACAACAACTTGCATACAAGATTATCATCAGCTTGCACTTTTTACTTCTTTTTTAGTTTTAATACATAAATCTAAAATGATTGGTATCATATATGTTAGTACCACTTTACAATTCTCCCCCTATCGACTATATGGAGTTTGCTATCATTCTTTCAGATGATCGACAAAATTCAAACTTTCTGTTGGGTAGAACTTTTGTCATCATATCTGATCCATTCTCATTCGTATGAATCTTCTCAAACTGTAATAGTTTCTTCTCTAACACTTCTCTGATCCAGTGATATCTCACATCAATATGCTTTGATCTTGAATGGAATGAGGAAATTTTCCCAAAGTTAATAGCACTCTGATTATCGCAAAACAATTGAAATTTATCCTGCTGAAAACCAAGTTCATCTAAAAACTTCTTTATCATAGGAGCTTTTTGTATGCTTCAGATGCAACAATAAATTTAGCTTCAATGGTAGATAGAGCAAAATATTTATGCAATTTTGATTGCCA
Organism: Erythroxylum echinodendron; assembly: GCA_027575705.1. Lineage (NCBI taxonomy): Eukaryota > Viridiplantae > Streptophyta > Magnoliopsida > Malpighiales > Erythroxylaceae > Erythroxylum > Erythroxylum echinodendron. The sequence goes on along the minus strand of JANZXR010000172.1, from coordinate 51,492,943 downwards.
TGATACGACTCCCTTGCAAAGATAATTAGGTAAACTGAAATAGACTTTCTCGAATCAACATCTCTCTTGTAATGGCATAATTTCTTAGCGCCCCTATCTCTAATAATCATCATGTCAAGAATCTGTTTTGCTGGCACCAAGTCTTTCATGGCAAAATTTGCTTAATTGCTTCTTCAAACTGTTAATCATGTTGATATTTTGACCAACAATCAACATATCATCAACATAAAGTAAAAGGATAATAAAATCATCACTACAGAATTTTTGTATAAAAATACAGTGATATGAAGTAGTCTTTTTGTAGCCTGACTTCTCGATAATTGTTTCAAACTTCTTATATCACTGTCTCGGTGCTTGTTTTAAACTATAAAAACTTTTCATCCATGTTTTAAACTATAAAGACTTTTCATCCATCTACACACATAGTCTTTCCTTTTTTTTCTTGAAACCGTCTAGCTGCTCCGTATATATCTCTTCATTCAAATCTCCATGAAGAAAAGTTGTATTGACATCTAATTGCTCGATTTCTAAGTTTAGACTTGTTGCTAAACCGAGCACTATATGGATGGATGTCATTTTTGCAATTGGTGAAAATATTTCATCAAAATCAATACCTTTTCTTTAGTTGAATCCTTTAATAACCAATCTAGCCTTAAATCTTGAATGAGAATTTTATTCATCATGCTTAATCTTGAACACCTACTTATTTTTAAAGGCTTTCTTGCCTTTTGACAACTTCACCAGCTCAAAAGTTTTATTATCATGCAAGGACTTCATCTCATCTTGCATGGCTTCAACCCATTTTATCTTATATTCATCTATCATAACCTCTTGAAAATTTTCAAGTTCTCCCCTATCAGTAAGTAACACATACTGATTATTGGAGTAGTAGTGGCTTGTCTTACTCGCGTAGATCTCATTATTGGGACTAGATCAGTCTTTGGTACTGGTGGTTGATACTGGGCATCATCTTCATTAGAATCTTCCTCTAATTGGTTTTGAATGAGAGCATCATTATCAGCTACATTCAGTTGGTAATTTTCAACTTCATCTCCAAATTGTCTTAGCATTGATTTTAGAGGAATTAACTTTAGGTCCACCAAGTCACCATCAGTTTTTCGAACATCTTTTTTCACTTTGCCAAGATCTTCAATGGTCTGATCTTTGACAAATATAACATCACGGTTACGAATCAACTTCTTCTAGATTGGATCATAAAAATGATAACCGAATTGATCTTCTCCATAATCAATAAATATATATTGGTGAGTCTTAACGTCAGGCTTAGATCTCTTATCTTTATGGATATGGACATAAGCTTTGTAACTAAATACCTTTAGATGATAATAGAAAACATCCTTTCCTAGCCATACTTTCTCCAAAATATCAAACTATAAAGGGATGCATGGTGAGCGATTTAATATATGAAATATTGTAAATAGAGCCTCAACCCAAAATGTCTTAGGAAATTTTGCATGTGAAAGTAGGCATGTAACTCTCTCCATCAAAGTCTTGTTCATCCTCTTAGCTAATTCAACTATGGTGTCTTAAGAGGATTAGTCTTTCCAATAGATGTCAAATGGTCCAGTGTACTCTCCACTATTGTCTGTTCGAATGTGTTTCAACTTCTTCCCAGTTTGGCTTTCAATTGAGACATGGAATTTCTTGAAAATATCTAGCACTTTATCTTTAGTCTTCAAGGTGTATACTCACGTCTTCCTAGAATGGTCATCAATGAAAGTCACAAAGTATTGAGCACCACTTAGTGACTTTGGCATTGACCCACATATATTTGAGTATACCAAATTTAACACATTCTTCATTTTGGAAGGAGGGGAACTTTTGAAAGCAACTATATTTTGCTTTCCTGCAAAACAATCATCACACTTCTTTAAATATACCTGGTCAGCTCTAAATAATGCATTTTTTTTTACCAACTGAGTCATCCCCTTCTCGCTCATATGATTGAGTCTCCTGTGCCACAATTCAATTGCATCATCTTTCTCCGCTGGATTTATAACATCATTGGAGACCTTTGCCTGCATCACATACAACTTTGAGCACTTCTTACCTTTGTTGATTACCAATGAGCCTTTAGTAAGTTTCCATTTGCCATCTTTGAAAGTGCTGCAAAAACCTTTATGATCAAGTATGCCAATCGAGATCAAATTTAGGTGAAGATTAGGAAAATATCTGACATCTTTAAGAGGCAATCTCATGCTATTGTTTATCTCCAAGTAAATATCACCTTTTCCGGTGATACTAGCCAAACCGCTATTTCTCATTTTAATGACATTATAATCTCCTTATGTATATGATCAGAAGAGTTTTTTATATGATGTGGCGTGAATAATGACACCACTGTCACCTATCTATTTAAACTCACAGGATGCAATATTTGCATCATTATCATATGAGACGATGTGATAGCCATCAATGGTGTTAGTCGTCGATGCGTGTTCATCATCACTATTATCATCTTTCTTGACTTCTTTGCCTTTGTTCTTTTCTTCTTTGAACTTCCTACATAACCTTTTGATATGAGCCTTCTTCTTGCAGTGATGACACTCAACATTTGCATATTTGTTTGATCTTCCTCTGCTCTTATCTCTGAAATTTGGACCTCTAGATTTGCTCCTCTCCTTGGAACCAATGACCAGAACTTTTGACTGTGTTAAAGAGGCCAAACTCTGTGTCCGTCTCATCTCTTCATTCAGAATTCTACTTTTTTATAGATTCCATGTTAACAAAACCATCAACTATAAAATTGGTGATTGAAATCTCTAAAGTCTCACAAGACTCTGACAAGGAGGTAAGCATGAAAAGGGTAGTCATTTCGTCATCGAACTTTATGCTCGTTCCTAATAATTGATCCACGATCTCCTTAAATTCATTCAAGTGATCTGCTACAGAGGTACCTTCTCGATTTTATCTGTCTAATTTTGTCAAGTAAAATAATTTATTGTTACCGATTTTTAAGGCATACAACTCCTCGAGCTTCTTCCACAACATCCATGTATGGGTCTCGTTGCAAATATTATTATATACATTATCTTCAACAAATTGTCGAATAAAACTACATACCTGCTCATGCTTAAACTCCCACTCCTCGTCCTATTTATTTTCGAGTTTTGTTGTGGTAAACATTGATAAACGCATTTTTGTGAGGAGTAGAAGACCTTTCATCTTGTTCTTCCATTATGTGGTAGTTGGAGCCATTTAGGCTAATCATCTTGCTTATTTTTGCCTTCATCTTCAATGAGAAATACTTTGACACATAACGAATAGCTCTGATACTAACTTGTTGGAAAAAATTACTAATTAAATCCCACAGGTAAAATAAACAAGGAAATAACAGCAGAAATTTAGCATGGTTCACCCTCCAATTTGGGCTATGTCTACAGGTCAAACTCCGAATAAATCTTCCACTAATGAAAATAGCAGGTATAAAGAGTGAAAAATGATACAATAAAATAGTGGCGCTCTAATATAAGGTGTTTCCCAAATTTACTATCTCTAGAATAATATCTTCACTATTTTGTTACTCACCGTTTTTAGAAAAAAGTTTCCTAAAATTACCCCAAAATCACTCTCACACAAAATGACTCTCTAAAATTTACTCTCGAACTCACCACACATCTCATACATATTTGATATGCATATGTATGTTAAGAGAGGAGGAAGCGAGGGTCTTTTATAGACCCTCCACCATGTGACAGCTTGCATAGCAAGCTATTATGTAGCGACTAATAGCTTGCATACAAGCTGTTTATAGTCTTGCATGCAAGTTGTTGTCAACTTGCTTTTTACTTCTTTTTTTATTTTTAATACATAAATCTAGAATGGCGGTACCATGTATGTCTGAAAAAAACGTAGAGGGTTAATTAATTCTCAATTTTTCGCAAATGTCTTTTGGAACGATCGAAAGTAAAATCAAGCAAAACAAAAATGAAAACGACACCAAAATTTGGTAACGCAGTTCGGCACACTAGGCCTATGTCTGCGGGGCCCTCACCCAGCTTAATCACTTTCACAGTAGTCCTATAGAATTACACAGAATTGATCTATATCACCCAATCTCTGCAACTACCTCGGAAAAACTAACTACCCGTGAAAGACTTTCACACCCGATAACACGACCGACTCGTGTTAACCTCAACAGAGGATTTTTCCTTTTCTACTTCCACTCAATAAAATAATGCGTAAAAATTGTCTCAAGTAATTAATCAACAGAAAACAAAATACCAAACTACTTGAGATCAACAAAGAGAAACTTCCCTATTAATTTCTTCTCTTCTAGTGTCACAGTGCCGAATTGCCAAGCCTTCAGAAGGAGTGGGAAGATGATGAATTCACGTAGAAGAGAAGGACCAGAAGAGTGTTCCCTTGTTTCACACCGCAGCACATACGCAGGAACAACAAAAAACAATTTTTACGCACACCCTGAAAAGTAACTGCGCAACACTCACTAGAAGAGAGCTCACGCCACAAAAACGACAACTGCACTTCCTTTGCACAAAAAGAATCAGCACGCACACCCAAAAAGAAGAGAAGTCCGCCACTGATGTCACACCACTTTCAGCCCCAAAAAGAAAATCAACACACACTGGAAATCTTCAAAACCAGAAAAAATAATCAACACCCTCACACCCACGCACCCTATTCGTAACACACTATTGCACTGAAACTACACCACACCTGATGGTCTCTCAACACACGTATCTCCAACACAGTAGACTTCTAAACCAACTAGGAGAATAATCTGATCCTTCATGAGAAAAAACAGCATACATGTGGCTTCAATCAAAAGCACTTCCACACCAACTACAAGATGACTTCCACACCAACTAGGAAATTAATACCCAGAGGAAATTAATACCCAGATTTTTGTAACTATTTTAACCATTTAAACCACAGTCATCTAAACAACTGACCCCTCGTAAATCTGAATCCAAGTGTTCCATTTTAGTTCCAACACTTGAATATTATATGTCCAATTAAAATAAATAAAATGCCAAAACAAATATAATCCTAACAATGTCGATACCGTCTTACAATCACTTCTTTCTTAAATACATTATATTATTATTTCAGTAATAGTTATTGTTACTATAAAATTAGCTATACATGTATTTTCGTTCAAAATTAATTATTAGTTCTATTGAAAATAAATTTAAGAGAGAAATACAACTAACATGAGACTGAAGTAATGCAAGCTATTTAGACAAATACATTTTTAATCTTAATATTTTCACTAAATATAAGTTAAATTATAATATTTTGAAGTATTCAAATTGACTATAATTTTTAAAATATTTAATTCAAACTTTAAAATAAAAGATTCCTTAATAAAATTATGCTCTAGAGTTTAAGTAGTTCGACTACTGGTAAAAGTTGTTCCTTTGTGACCATAAGGTCACAAGTTCGAATCACATAAACAGTCTCTTTGTAAAAATTACAAAGGGAAGGCTACGTACATCGATGATCCTCCTCTGACCCACGCAAAGCTGAGAGTCTTGTGCATCGAATACTTTGACCTTGACTTTTTTAGTTCAAATAGTTCGACTAAGCCAATAAGAGTGATGGAGTTATTAAACTCTAAATTATATATCATATCAACACTTGTATGACTTTCAAATACACTGATGTGGATTTGACATGATGATAGAACCTATATAAACATTAAAAATAATAATTTTGTATCACATCATTGTTGACGTAATACATAATTGATAAAGGCATGATTTCGTTGAGGGGTTCGTTATTTTATTATCTAAATTGAATATTTTGAAAACGTTAAAACACAATTTAAATGCTTTATCTGCATTTTGATGAAAATGTTAGAATGCAAGTATTTTGCCAGACTTAGTCCAAATCAAGTAGCCTTACCCCGTGATTAGTTTCACAACAAATCTTATTGTATTTGATCAGATAAGAACTTATCTCTAGATTGATATTTTATAGTAGTTCCACATATATAGGAGTGTATATAATATTGTTGTAACAAACTCTGAGATATTTATTGTATATGTTACCAATCAAGCTATAAATACAGACATCCGCACATTGTGGATGATCAACCTTTCACAGCATATCATCTTTGTTTTATGGTATCAAAGCAATATAAAGACAGTTATTTTCTATGTGAAGACACAAATAACCATTATGTTTAGAATTATACCCATAAAAGCACATGGTTTTGATCAATATTCAAGCTTATGAGTGTTATATGGACGAATGAATGAATAACAGAGACACCCAAATGTTTTGAGAAACTTATAGTTAGGATCCCAATTGTATAGGCACTGATATGGAGACCTTTTGCAACAATGTCTCTATTTATACATTCTGGAGGACCATTTTGTTCCTAAGTTTTTGGACAAGAGTGACGATGGAGTGCTCCTAAAGGATATAGAAAATTCGTAATGGTCTGATACTCACCACCTCAACCAATTTGAAAGATTTTAATTTTGTGCCCAAATTGAGTTTGTGACATAGAATAAAAGTGCTTGAAAATATCAAAAACTTCATCATGATGACGTATAAGAAAGATCCAAATATATTTAGTACAATCATCCAAAAATTGAACAAAGTATCATAAACCACTAACTGAAGTGACGAGAACAGGGCCCTAAATATCACTGTAAACAAGTTCAAAGGCAATTTGAGAACTTTGACAAGAAGATGACAAATGAAGGCTACGGCTCTTTCCAAGTTGACCTGGTCCGCACAAAGAGTTCTCTTTATTCATAACACAAGGCAAGTTAAATTGAGAAATGGTCTTTCTAACTATTTTGTTATTGGCATGCCCTAACCTACAATGCCGACCAAAAAGAGTCATGCGTTCTCTAAGAAGAGCAAAAGAAAAAGAAAGATATGATGAGGGCTGTGTAAAAGGAGCACATGAGATTCTCTGTGTCCATTATAACATTTTAACCCTGTGCCATTTAATTTTATTCACACATTTGTATAAGTCTTATATAAATGTGTGGATAAGATTTAATAGAACAGAGTATGAATTGGTTAATAGAACAGAGAATCTGATCCTAGAAAGAGATGGAGATGATATGCTGTGAAAGGTTGATCATCCACTCTGTGTGGATTTCTGTATTTATAGCTTGATTGGTAACAAATACAACAGATATCTTAGAGGTTGTTACAACAATATTATATGCACTCTTATATACATGGAACTACTATAAAATATTAAGCTAGAGATAAGTTCTTATCTGATCAAATAAGATAAGATTTATTGTGAAATTAATCACAGATAAGGCCACTTGATTCCTAGCTTAAGTGACGTCGCGGGTTCAAACTGCTCTCATGTATGCAGTCGTTTAAAACTTAGCGCCAGAGCTTTACCTCTCGCAAGGAACTTACCCAGCTCTAGCGGGGATTAGTCTGGGTATGGATGGTTTAAGGTACCTTCCCATAGTTGGGACCCATCTAGAACACATCTTGGGCAACAAACAAAAATATCAAGCTAGAGATAAGTTCTTATTTGATCAAATAAGATAAGATTTATTGTGAAATTAATTACAGATAAGGCCACTTGATTTGGACTAAGTTTGGCTAACTGCTTGCATATCTTGAGAAGTGATTTCCTTAATAAAAATACACTTTTTGTCTAAAAATTAACATGAAAAAAGAAAACTTATGAAATTATTAAAATAAATGTTTAAAAAATGCACATTACATTCAAAGTGAGAATACGAGGAAAATGGTAAAGAGTAAATTGGAAGAAAAGTTTATGGGAATGAAAGGATAAAAGAAATAATTATTTTATATGGTTTGCATTTTTTAATGTAATTATATATTTTAAATTTATTATAAAATTAATTTTTAATATTAAATTATTTATTATTTTTTTAAAAATTTAAAATAAATTATTATATATTTGACTCTTATAAAGATAACATATAATTATTAATTATGCATAAAAATGACAAAATTTAATAATCGAAAATTTTAGTATTGTAAAATATTTTTGTTGAGATATTCTATTTTTGGCATTATTTGTATTTTAATTTATTTGGGATATCTCTTATAATGAGGAAGTTGATTTGCTATAAGATTCTACTATATCTTTTGTTACAAAGAAATCGATTTGGTATAGGATTCATCTATCTTGAAATATGTAAAATTTTTGGAAGTTAAGATAGGGTGGAAAGAAGGAATCCTAAATGAGATAATCCTAAAGAAGGAAGAATTTGTTGGAGATAAACATGTAGGAGATTTATCGGAGATTCATTGATTTTTCATCAGTTGCATGTTTGTATACGTGGATGAACAATTGCACGATCTATCTATCCATTCTTTATTGCAGTTGTGTGTGTAGTTCTCGGTGATCAACTTAAAAGGTTCATAACAGGTTTTTGTTAGACGACTCCCCACGATTATGGTTTAATTCGGCTGCACACATAGGGGAGTGTTCTGTGACTCTAGTGTTCTTTTATTTCTTGTAATTCTTGATTTAGTCACTTTAGATATTATTTTTTTATTTCATTTATTATTTTAAAATCTTTTGTTGAGGTTAAAATGAGGAGGTCATGTTATGGAGTGTGAGATAACTTTTAAGAGCGTGAGTGCGTGTGGATAATATCAAGAAGTGAGTGGTGTCGGCTTCATAACGGCCTTGTATAAGCAGAAAGTAAACAATTTGACATAAGAACATGCAAAACAATTGAATTGACATGTAAGCCAAATAAAGAAAGAAAAGAATGTTAAAATTGCAATTTAACTCTAATATTTTCATCGAAATATAGGTCAGACTGTAATATTTTGGCATGTTCAACTTTAAACCTAAAAATTAGGACCGTGTAACGAGGTTAGCTTTTTATTAATTATATATCACAATAGTAATAATGTGACTTTCACGTACTTACATGGATATTAAAAATAATAAATTTATGTTATGTCAGTACTAAAATGACATATAACTAATAAAAATATAACTTTATTAAGATATCTGTTATTTCAAAATCTAAATTGAATGTTGAAGTTTAATTTAAACAATATATATATTCTAATAGTTTATAGTGTTTAAATTAAAC
>JANZXR010000172.1:51466326-51483790 GCA_027575705.1 Erythroxylum echinodendron | reverse complement strand
ATAAGATGGACTCAACTTTTCCTGATGGTGTAATTAAATATAATCACTGAAATGAACATGAACACGAACTTGGACACTAAAAATAATCTTTTTTGCCCATGCCAATATTTTTATATTTAATTTATCTAAAAAATTCTTATATTAAAGTTGCATCTTACTGATTTTTCTACTAGGCATATTTTCCTCTTATTGTGTCATACGCATTAATTATTTATTAAAATATTGTAATAGCAACAACTTGCCTACCTTTAAAAGTTTACTTAATACGAACTAAAGGATAAGTAAATAGTATTACATTTTTATTTAAAAATACTAACTAAATTTTTGACATAATTGATAATTAGTGACTTTTCATATGTAAAGCCATATGTTATAATGCTAACTGTCTCACTTGCCATTGACAAGGATTTGCAGAGACAGAGAAAACATATTGGGTAAATAATTATTAAAAATATAATCTGTATTATATGGAGTGATACGCATCGTATTTATCTATATTTAACATATCTATATTAGAAATTCACCTTCTGATTACTTACTATTTCCAAATTATTTTTGCAAATATAGATACATCAAACACCGTTGACTTCATTCATAAATAATTACGTTTCATGAATTGATGTAAACGTAAATAAATATAACATTGATTTCTTCGAAGAAGAGTACAAACTATTTCTTTAGAAGATTCATATTTATATTTTCCTTTTTACAAGTTATGAAAAAAAATGATCAATGTTCTTTGTATTTTTTTTAATTAGATGAAATCTTCAAACAATCAGTACACATAGTGCGTGAAATTGCAGGTGCATGGCAGGGTTGGGTGGTCCTTGATAGTTTATTTGAAGGGCGTTCTTAATTAGTTTATAGAAATCTCATACAACACCTCTTTGGGAGTTGTTAAGGATTTTTTATTTTGGAATACAAAGGAAAAGAAACTGAAAAAAACGCTATAAAACTATATCAGCCGTAAGGTAAATTCCGGCGAAACAAAATTCGGCTTCGATCTGAAGCTAAAAATGACATTGTGGATTACAGAGGTTCGGTAATAACGTGCAACCTTGAGTGTACGTGTATAGCTTCAGCTGTCAGACTATCGGCGCTTGTTTAAGGATTTAATTTTGCTTGGAACTTTTTCTCAAACTATTACATAGGAGCATATAACTTTTATAGCATGATAAGTGATGATGTTAAAAGTCGGGTTCTTACAACACTGGGTGAATAAACAAGTTGACAACAAAAATATCAGTATGAGCATCCTCTTTTAATAAAAAGATAATTAGATTGTCAACTATATCATATGGACTAAGGATAGCTAAAAGGTTTAAGTCTAAGTTGACTTAATATTAATGAATTAATTAAAATTTTCAAATTTAGATTAGATATAATTAAAAACAGTCAATTCAAAATTCGAATCATATTCTAATTTAGAATATTTTTGTATAATTCCAAATAAGTTTAGACTTAAAAAATTTTTAACTCAAGTTTAATGAATAGGGATAAACTTTTTAAATATATTCAAAATCATAATAAGTTTGTGCTGAGACCTACCAAATTATTTTCAAGCTCCGGCTCATGTTTAAGGGAGTTAAGACCCGGCCTAATTTTTATTAAATATGCCCTTACTAAAAAAAAAGAGTCACAAAGTCAGTATTTATTAATTTGTACTTGTGGATTAATCAGTGTTTAATATTTATAACCAAAATTTATAACAGTTACTCAGAAATAAATGTGTGATGACCTTCCTTAACTTTATAGACTTGCTCAGCATCCCACAACAATGACGTTAAAGAACTGGTAATCACAAGTTAAAAACCGACCAGAGATTGTAAAGCAGAAAAAAAGAGCAACGCAAAGCCGACAAGAACCACCACAAAACGCGAATTTCTGCTCCCTTGCAATTGTAAAGTGCAAGAACTTATTAAAATTCTCCAACTGTACTTTACCAACTTTGTTCATATTATTTTGTTTATTCTATTGCCATCAAATTCGCATGTTATCATTTGGGATTTCGTTCGGACAAAGATTTGATTGAACCCAACACATTATATGTCTTTAAAGTACAGGAAAAAGAAACTGTCGACTATGTTTCGCGCACGTATTTCATCAGTTGCCACTAACCAAGACGGCAAGTCTGCTTCCATGGTCTATTTTGTTGAGTTTTATGTGAGAACAAGGCACAATTTAGAGACTCAATTAAAAGGCTTGATTGTTGAAATCTAACAAATGGATTAACGCAAGAGAAGTCATAATCGATTGAGCAATTTGGAGAACCAATTGGTAAGAATTATTCCTACTGAAAGAAAAGAACAAAGCTATCCATCTGTTATTAGATTATGCCACCCACTTCATCATCAACTTTATGGAACCAAATACGAATAGTTTCACATGAAACCCCATACCAATTTACTAGTCTCGCTCTGCCATTCGAGAATAGACTATTGAACAATAAATAAGAGAAATTGCGTTTGTTCAATCTCATCAAATTGTATATGGGAATATAACGTAGGAAACCATAAGCTTAAAGATTCTTGGTTTTTCTTTAAATTTGCCTATAAATCAGAAGATCAGACTATATTTCATGTGGTTGATGGAATAAATTAAAAAGAATAATGCAACTACCATACAAGAATCAGCACTGTCTTTCACTTTCTTGCACGATTTTCAAAATCTCATTCTCTTATGGCAGAAAATAACTGGAGAATATTGTTCAATTGGTTTCAATTGTCTGATTTCAGATGAAGAAATCAAATTCTGGGGAATAAAACTTCAATATTCAATATTCTAGTGTTTAAAGTTTTACTTTGAAGGACATGGATAATTAGTGGTTCATATTATTAAAAGTTAATAATGATTGATGTCATGTTAATCCGTTACAAACTCCAACTAAAAAGAGAAACGATCACAATTAGAGAACTTTCCTTCTAGAAATGGCATACTAACTTTTGCTGAATTAGAACTAACGATGTGAAAAAAAAAAAAAAACTCCATTGGTGGTTTGAGGATGAAATGCATAAGAATTTGAATAAACCGAAAGCGATAAACGCACAAATTCCTGAAGAAATCTTGTCCAAGAATACTAGAGAAGACTTCAACAAAGTGGAGCGAAGTAGTATTCTAAAACATGACACGACTGTTAACTAATGGCCAGTAGATGGCCTACATCGTTATTTCGAAAATCCTAGTGCTGGATGCTGGAAATTGTGAGCCTGCGAGCAAGTACCTAATTCCTGCTTTGATTTTTTAAGCAAGTTCTTCCCATTTAAGCATATTCCCTAATGGAATTCATGGACATGAATATCAATATCAATTTACTGATTCTACGAGCAGTCATGCTAAGAGAATATTTCCCTTGATCTTTTAGACCACTAACCACTAGACAAGGAATTAGATCTATATCGCACACGATGCTATAACATGAACATGCAATAAGAATAAAGCCTTAACCATCCTTTTATATCCTAAATTGAGTACTGTCCTTCTCCTTGCTCAGTTTTAGAAGAAAGAAAGAAAAGAGGGGAGCAAGAGTCATGAAGGAACGCTGCATGAGTGACGTCTACAGGAGGTACAAACCACACTTGGTTATGGTTCTATCACAGGTTGCCTACACATTTTTGTACTTCATCACTGAAGCTTCGTTCAACCATGGGATGAACCCTAACGTGTACGTAACATATCGACATATCGTGGCTGGTGTGGCAATGCTCCCTTTTGCCTACTTTCTTGAAAGGTACTTTAACAAAATCCTTTACATCTAGCAATAAAGAAGAAAAGGTTGACCTTCATTTAAAAGTTGGCCAACAGTGATTTCGAAATGGAACATTCAGTAGCAGCAAACACTGTTCCAGTAATCTAGATTTTGCCTGTGGAGACTGTTTTGTGTCATTGTTTGTGCACAGAGACTGATGTTTTCTGTGTCTACTGCAGAAAACAAAGACCAAAGCTCACAATGGCTCTTCTGTTCGAGATATTCATCCTTTCTCTCTTGGGGTAGGGGCATGTACAGAGTAAATATAACACAGTTTCGGGGGAAAACGTACTAATTTGAAGTGTTTTCAATGGTTACAGGGTGGGTTTAACTCTCAATATGTATTTTTCAAGCTTGAACCTCACTTCGACAACGTTTATAGCATCAATGATTAACACTGTAGCTTCTTTGACATTTGTAATTGCCATTGCGCTAAGGTGAGCTTCCTATATAATTCAAAGGGCAAAAACTAGCATATATTCATATACTTTCATTTTGTAATACAACTGTTAAGTGCAGGTTGGAGTCTGTTAATCTTGGAAGTACTCGTGGAATAGCTAAAGTTCTTGGAACTTTGGTTTCCTTGGCTGGCGTGATGACTATGACATTGTATAGGGGTCCTCAACTGAAAAATCCATATCATCCTCCGATCCACATTCAAGGAAATACCTTAAAACACCATGAGAGCTGGTTAAAAGGTTCACTACTCACAGTTGCAAGCTGCGTCACATGGTCGTTGTGGTATATTATGCAGGTTGTACCAAACTAACACTAGATTGTAGACATGCATGGATATCAAATCAAATGCAATTTAACATGTGGACCAATCATTTTGCTCACTATTATAGACAATCTTTGGTCCAAGAAATGAAATAAGAGCAAAAATCATTCTTAATAACAGTTGAAGCATATAATACTGTCTCAAGTTGGAAAATTTATGCAGGCACTTACTCTGAAAAGGTACCCAGCTCAATTGTCGCTGACAACGTGGATAAGCTTTGTTGGTGCTGCACAATCAGCTGTTTTCACAGTGATTGTAGAACATAAAAAAGCTGCTTGGACGATAGGATTTAATATCGACTTTTGGTCCACTCTATATGGGGTAAGAAGGGTTAATCAACAATGACAATATGCTACATTCTTAACATTGACTTTGGTTGTGATGATGCATGACAGGGGGTGGTAATCTCGGGAATAGTAGTCTTTGCTCAACTGTGGTGCACCGTAGAAAAAGGGCCAGTTTTCGTGACCATGTTCAATCCCCTTTCGACAGTATTAGTAGCAGTTTTGGCGTACTCTGTTCTGGGTGAAAAACTTTATTTGGGCAGGTAATTCTATTTTATAGTAATCCAAACTAACCCATACATGTCATAGTGCACCATCAAAAGTTTTAATTTCAGAGAAAAGGAAATTCAGAACTAGAATGTATTGAAAGCATATGATTTTTATATTTCGATGTGCAGCATAGTAGGGGCTATCGTCGTAATCACTGGCTTATATGTGCTGTTATGGGGCAAAGAGGTTGATCAAGTTGGCGGCAGGTTGCAAGAAAAGTCTTCTACTATAGATGAGCAGAAGGAGCCAACACATATAGTTGATTCAACTGAAAGTAAAGTATGACCGGGTAAATCACTGGTCAAAAAGCACCCCTACTGAACTTGATCATACAAACTCCAGTGGATATCCAGGAAGACAGTGTAAAGGGGGTGACGTAACAATTCTAGTGCATTCTGAGTGTGTGTGTCACACCCAGTTTTCTTTTTTATCTAGAAGCAGAGATGTCTCTGGTTATGATGAGATGGACATATGATCCAGAAACAAACCATTTCAAATGAGCAAATAATTACAACCTTAGTTTCCACCTCAAATCCTTTCAAAATATGTTTGCCACGTTATCCGACATCTAAAATATGCGTGCAGTGCAAAATATCCACCCAAAGCATCGACACCAAACCCTATCACCATAAAAAGCCAATTCTTTAAGCCAAAATCCCATATTTAGGACACAACCCAAACGCATGCCTAATAAAGAATAACTGCCACAAAACTGCCAGAAATAACTAAAAAGTCCCATAGAGAATGAGAAGAAGCACAAAAGTACAGAGAATAGAGAATAAACACTTTCGATAAATGAAATAATTGTCATGTAATTACATCTTAGTAATCAGCACCAATGGTACTAGCCCACAATCTAATGTCACCATCATGCAACTTGAAAGTGCGGTTATATTTACATGTGACAAGACAAAATTTTGTTGAATGAATCCAACATAAAGCATGTTGAAATTTGTGGCACCAGAGCAAAACGAAAATTATGCAGCTGGAGGCCTGAGCTCATGATCACGGGATGTATCACAGGCAGCTGGAGGTAGATATTGCCACATTGGTATCAGACCATAGCTGGGGAAAACTGCCATCTTATTAGGAGCAGTCTGATAAGCAGCTGGATGAGCATGCACAAATCCAGAAGCTGGAACAGACGTTACTTTCAGTTGTTGTTCCATCCTTTCCTTATCTGCCTTGAGTGTTAATTTCTCTTCACGAAGTTCATTCTTTTCAGTCTGTTCAGGTGCAGAAAGCCAAGAAGGTTATTACTCAAAAAATACCAGAGAAGTAGATCCAAGTATCAGAATACTAAGCAGCATTAATCAGCCTAAACGCACAAGCATGTCTAAAGAACTAAACCACAATCAATAATATCGAACACCAAGATGTACCAAATAGCTCAAACAAATTGTGCAGGTAAGTGGTAACAATGTTTTAGGCCAACAGTAGACAATTACTACTTCCTAAAAACCATGATATCTACAAGTCATGCAAAACCAACTGACCTGTGTCACTACTGTCATTAATATTGTTGTAATTGTTACTAAATTTCTAACAGCTAAGGTCAACAACACTAATTGCAAAGTTTGAAATGATCATTTCCATATCAAAGGCACAAAATTTAGATTAAGTTAAGACATTCTATCACATCAATGTACTTAAAATGGTTACCTTCAGACATTTAATTTCTTCAAGTAGCTTGTCATTCAATTCTTTGAGTTCCAGAGCCTCAGCTTTAAGTTGGTTCAGGACTCTAATAGCATCATCAAGTATAGCGGGTTTGTCCTTCTGAGCAGCTCGTCCAGGACCCAAAACAGTACGCAAATCCAGAAATCTGACATCATATCATAAGGCAAATCTGCCTTGTCAATTGTGCACCAGTTAACTGATCTTATCCACACACAAAGCCACACAACCATAGAAAGACAGAACTGAGAGTGATAATGGTAAACATTATCCCTATTCCAAAAGATTGCAGAGAAAAAAATCATCTTATCAAAAACAAACCGATGCACTAATTTTGTTTATACAGAATTCTAAAATCCAATTTAATGTAGCCTTTATATAACAAACAATCCAAGATAAAAATATATATGCCTGTCATTCAATCTCTCCCTCCGCAGTTTCTCACGGCAAGCTTTGGTCACAGGCCTACTAGATAAATCCGCACGTCCCCTGTAACAGAAGATCAAGTTAAGTTTGTAACAATACCAATAAACAGAAACATATGACAACCATGAAGGAAGAAAATATAGAGAGTAGCATTATCTTAATGTTTAACCAGAAGCCCCAAAAACTAAAGGATGCGTCATCAGGGAACTGTTGGTCTTCCTCACTAGCAAACCATGCATTAACCAAATAAAGTTAACAACATTCTTTCTGATCCCAAGGAATTCTTTTCCTCCAAGTATACATTCCCACTGATGCCAATACGAAGGATAAGGGAGAAGGGAGAAGAAAGAAATGTATAGAATGAATTGATAGATGTTATGCTTTTCACAGTAGTGTTTTCAAGAATTTATTCCAAAGAAGGAGATGCAAAACAAGCAGAGTAACCTAATCTTTGGTGAATCACCCACTTTACGTCACTAGCATGCCAAAAATAACGAAAATATGAAATCAGGTCAATTGAAAAAGGAGATGGTATGTAATTTATCCAGTATTGAGTTTTTTGTGCGTCATATTAGAAAGATTTTTTTTAAACTAAACAAGATGGGGTAGTGAGAAAATATAGCATCACCCTTTTTTTTTTCCTTAATAATTTTTTGCACCTGTAAAGAGAGATTTGGTTACCCAAGAGACGGTATCCCAAACAATCCATAGAAGAAAACCAACTCTATCACTCCAAAACCACGCTGTAACTTACAAATCACAATGAACAGGAAACTAATCCTTCAGCAGTAGATCAGACAACTGCAAGTGAAAGGCCATGATCCATACACAAAATTCAAGAGCAGGACAAAACAAAATTTTTATTTCTGGTTCCGCCTTCAAAAGAAGACCACTTCAAATCATTACTTGAATCAGAAAACAATCGAGTGAAATAAGTACCTCTTTCTTCCACATTCCTTGTCTTGAGACAATTGGCTGCTGGATGAAATGCCAAATTGGCCACCATTACCACCGCTGCATGAGTATAAAGATACACAAAATTACAATTGTTAAGACTAAACATTTTTCCCTAATTATTACTCAATTCAAACTAAAGAAATTTCAGATGCATCGAAATCTTTAAGCAGCCAAGTTCAATTTAAACAACCTCAGATCTCAATCTCATGTACCAACTAATCATCAAAAGAATTGAAGAAAAAAGAACTATTCTCACTGAACTACAATTAGAAACGGTGCATAAAAGCCCAAAAGTAACTTCCGAAACCCTATCATAACCAAACACGGAATCTCCAATAAATCATAACAAAATTGCAAACCCATAAATCGATTTCCACCCAAAAAAAAAAAGATTTTAAAGAACCTGAGAAAAACAAATGAGAGGGCAAAAACATCACCTGTTGGTGTTGTCAATGTCATCATGAGACCATAAGAAATCAGAAGAAGACGCGCTTTCGTTGATGAAGGAGTAATCCAGAAAGTCCCAGCAACTAGGGTCCTCTAACGAATCCATTAATTTCTCTCTTCGCAAACTATTCCTTCTTCTGAATCTGATTGTGTATAAATGGAATCGAAAATTTTAGAAAAAACGAAATGAACACGAAGCGAAATCAAGTCAAATTAGGAGATTCTGTAAATAATTGGGAGGTAAAGTAAAGGTGGGGAGTATGAAAGATATGACTTTTATGGTTGGAGGAGAGCAGCCATTGAGATTGGAACACGTGGAATAAACCAATGAGGATTATGTTACGTGCTGCTGCATCATTTTCTGATGCGCTCAATTGACCGGTCCCGTCGACTGCGCCAACCCACTCAACTGCTCAAGACTGACTAAAGAGTCAAAGATTGGATTTCATGCTTCAAATTATTATATCAAAATATAGTAAAATATTTTATAAATTAGTAAAATGATATTTTTTTCCAAAAGGGCTTTTATGTAACCTTATTTGTTTAAACTATAAGTATCATAAAACTTTGTTTCTTTATTATAATATGTTTCTTTTTAAATTATAAATTTAATTAAAGCTCGTTTTTGTTATTTATTATAACTAAAAATTCTTAATTATCGAATTATAATGAAGAATATGAAGGGATGTTACAAACTTTATATCTATTTATGTAAAAAATTATTTTTATTTTATTTTACTCATTATATTATATTTATATTTAATTGATTAAATTGATAAAATACAATTAATAGTTAGTTGATTAAGTATATGTTTATTGAATTGTGAGCACAATCTATAAGTTAATGGTTTATTAAATTGTCAACTAATTAATAATAATTTCATTGAAAGATTTTATAGATTGTATTATTAATAAAAACTATATAAAATTCTATAACAAGCATACTCCTTAGCCAGTAAATAAAAGGCCTTTCAGAACTGTTATCAAAACCCTACAAAAGGAAGTGGGGCTTTGATGGGGTAGAGGGAAGTTTGTGATAAAACATGGCGTAAGTAATTTATAGTTATAAAGCCTTTGACTTGATTGTCTAGTTTTAATTTCCCCTTAAGTTCAATTGATTCACTTTCCATTTTCAAAATTAGATTTATCTGATTGTGATAGGTTGAATCAGTAGTTCCGTAAATTTGGAAATGTGATAGGTTGAATCGTTACTCGTTAGGTGTGATTGCCTAAAGATTAACTAACTTAATTTATTCAATCAGTTTAATCATAAAAGTTTCGAATCGTTTAATTTTTTCATTTATTTTTTAACATTTTTATTCAATTTATTTCAATAATTGTTGTTGTTAAAGATAAATCAATTTGTTAATTAATTAGTCAATTTTTATAAATTAACAAGTTTTTATAAATTAAAATAAATCAATTAATTTTTATTTAATAATACTTTTTTAATTAAACTTTAAATTATTCAATAGTTAACGAAAAGCCCTTTCAATTATATTTTAAATTCTTTAATTTTATTTAATATTTAGTCAGATCTAATATCGATTGAACCTTTTAAATTTCAAACCTCATATCTAAAACTGTTATAACTTTAAGAAAAAATTAAATTATTTTTTAAATTATAGAAAGGCTTAACAAAGAATAGATGACATAATCTTTTTGACTTAATATGAGAATAGTTTTTAATTTTAAAGTAAAATTTCTATTTTTTAAATTATAAAAAAGCTTAACAGAGAACTCATGATGTAATCTTATGACTTAATATAAGGATAGTTTGCAATTTTAAAGTCAAAGAATAGTTTTTGAACAAAGTAAATTATATAGTTTTAAAATATTTTACTTTAAAATTTACAACGTGAAAAAAGTAAGATATAACAACTATCACTAATAATTCGAATAACCTTATGTTATTATGCGTTCATATATATTGGTATGTTTTATATATTTAATTTGAATATATAAATTCACCTTCACTTATTTATTAGAACTTAAATTTGTCTTATAATATAATTTAACTACCATCTTTTATTTTATGTTATGGCAAAAACTATAAAAAATTAAATATAAAATGTATGAATTTAATGAAAATTTTCCTTGATTTTGTTATTCATAAGTTACCCCTAACAATTATTAGCAAAGTAATGGCATGTGGGAGGAGGCCATTAGTTTGCTAATAATAGTTCAAATTGGAGATAAATGGATAATGGAAAAAAATAATTTAGATACAAATATAAAAGTCAAGGTAAATACATTTTTATCACTGATAGCTGAAAAAATAACAATTTATTTATTTTAAAAATAATTTTAGCAAGAAAATATAAATATATTAGAAGGCATGTTTGGAATAAAAAAATGACTAAGGTTTTATAAAAAATTATTAATTTATTTATTATTATAATTTTATTAACTTAAATAATTTAAACTATTGTCTATTCACTAAAGTTACATGACATACACCTCTTCTTATGTTAATTTGAAAATATTGTAAAAGAAATAAATGCCATAAAATATATATAATAATTTATTTACAATTTAATTAGATAGATACTTGAAATATTGAAAGATAAAAATTTTAAATTACTGTAAAAAGTTTAAATGGCAACCTCTATTAATGACTACATTTTGATAAGTCCAGCATATTTCAACAATAAAACGACAAATATATCTGATCATATAAAACTAAATGAGGAAATAGAACCAAAGAAAAAAAAATGCAAAAAGAACGTACTATTTTTACATTAAAAATATAAATTTTTTAATGGTCTGGCTCATTTTACAGAAATATTTTTATTCTTTAAAATTATTTTATAATGTTAAAATTATAATATTTTTTAACAAAAATTAATCAAGTGAAACAATTCACAAATCCCTAAAAAAATGAAGAAGAAAACATTCAGCAGCAGTTCTAGTGTAGTGTTGTAGAACAATTAAGGAAGCTAAACATAACATAGTTCACCAAGGAACGTGTATAGGTTATGTCTGCCCATACATAAAAGCACATGTATGGCCTGAGAAAAGTAGGAGGCAATAGGCTAACTGGATAAGCGATATAGGGTTATAGTTATTTTTGAGGAAATATAACCGTTGAAGATATGGGTTATGTAGTTAGATTGTCAAAGGGATTGGTAGCAAGCATGTGATTTTAGCTGTGGATTGTCTCGCTACTTGCAGAAGTGGGCAATGTCAGTGACGGAGGTGCGACAGAGATGAAGATGCCGCTTGCTTATTCTTAGTTTATTGTCTACGCTTCTGCTACTTGCAGCTCAGATGATTGATCTGTTTTTAGTTTACCCCTCCCACCCCCACACTTGGGAAGAGGCATCATTAGTCAAAAGTGTCTTTCGTTTTTCCAAGTAGGGCCATTGAAGATTTGAGATAGGAAACCAAATCTGACTCCGACGACCATAATCCGTTGAAGGAGAAAGTTTTAAAGACAAAGAACCAAGGAAAGAATGGATCCTTCTTCAAATGAGGCAAAGAGTGATGTACAAGAAGAAGAAAACTTGAGAAGCAACAACCATCCTGGAAGCAAGCCAAGTAGCTGGTTCCTTCCAACTTTTAGTACCTCCTACATTGTCTTTTGGTATGTGTACAGATATCAATTTTTATCTTAACAAAATTATTCATATGATTCCTACAGTCTGGAAGCAATTGTTGGTTAAGGTTCTATACCAACCCACGACCAAACTATGTACCTTCCTTCTTCAACCAACATTAGAAATTATTGACCCAAGAAGTTGGTGGGAATTGGCATCATTATCTCAATTCATAACCTCCTAAATCAACGCCTAGAAGGGACCTCTCTAAAGTTCCACTTTTCTCTATTATACATTTTTGTATTATTCTCTTTTTTCCTTTTTTTTTTTTCTCTCTTTCACATTGAATCAAACTGGATTGGCCATGATTCTCTCTATGCAAGAGGACCCTTTGCTTGAGCCTTAAATCAATGGGAGGGGGACCTATTTCCTTTTTGTCTGAAACTTTTGACTCTTTCTGGGCTCTTTAACTTATTCCTCATTCTCTTGAGTAAGACCAAAGTGCACTAATTGACAATAAAATGAAGAATTTGAGAAGAAATAGTGTTGGTCATGCTTTTCTAAATTCTATAATGACACAAATGGAAGAATCAACCAAGTAATAAATCTGAAGAGCTCCAGTTGAATGCTTTTATATCATAAATCCTATGCCTTTGGACAGCTATAAAAATTTCTACATCTTCAGAAAAACAAAAAGAAAAAGAGACACGCATTAAAAAAAATGATATAAAATGATTTTCTCCAATTTTTATGGTTCCAAATAAACAGGTAAAACTGCATTTCTGGAACCTCTACCGTGACCTAAAGAAAAGAAATTTCTCCTGCTTCTACTACTACAACTTCCAGCAGGACTCACCTCCGTGACATGCCTGCTTTGCTGCACAATCTCTTGAATCGACAAAAACAAATGTCGATCCGCCGAAGAATCCATTGAAAAAGACCTTCTAATGGGTTGGATTGCGAATTGATCATCTTTGCCTCTAACGTCAATACATTCATCACCCATGCTCGTAACTTTGTTAAATTTCCTGCCTTTTTTCTGAAGCACTCTCTGCTCTGTCTTCCTGGGTGAAGGAGTACTAATTGAACGAGCAGATAATTCTCCCGAGTTCAGCCTTTCTTGAGCTGAAACCAGTGTTTGATTTGTGGAGTTATGATTTCCTAATTCTATCACGACATAGTCTTCATCTCCACCAATTAGACTTTCTGTGTAAGGATGTGGATCTTGTGGCGTGGAGGTTGGGGCAATAACCTGGTCAATTGGGAACGGTCTTGTGGTGCTTGAAATGCTTGTTCTACAAAGGGGACAATTTGCATTTCCTTGAAGCCAAACATCAATGCAATCTATATGAAAAATATGGCCACAATTTGGTATTCTTTTTAGCTTCTCATCTTCCTGAAACTCAGTTAAACAAACCGCACATTCACCGAAGCTCTGTTCTTCAAGGTCTCCGCTGTTGTTGATGACTACTTTCTTGAACTTGAATACTGGGATTGACCTTATCACTGCCTCGTCTAAGCCTCTGGTCTCGTGTGCAGGTGCATAGGCCATTAAAGGGTCTTCGTGGTTTCGGTTTCTGGATATGCCAACTCTCCTCAGAAGATCTATTCTGTGCCAACTGAGACAACACTTGATGACAAAGATGTAGTAGCTGACGAGCAAGAAAGCTGTGGCCAAAATCCCTATAACAGCAATGGCTATGATTGGGAAACTTGTGTCAGAGGAATGTAGATGAGAACCAAAGATTGAGCTACTTGGAGTTGTATTAATTGGTGGAGGAGACTGTGAAACAAAGCTTCTGCTCACAAGATCCATAACGCCTCTATGAGTTCTAGAACGGTATTCAACAACATCCAAAGTATGCCTATGATGGTATGGAAAAGATGAAGAATCTCAAAGACGAGAACTTGTGATGGAGAAGACAGATTAATTAAGGGTAAGGAAAGACTTAACAAGGGACATGAATGGTATGCAAGAACATGGACAAGGAAGAGAAAGAAAGACAGGAGGAAATAGCACAGGTGGTATAAATGCGGGTGGTGTCAAACTGGGGACATGGAAGCCTTGAAATTTGATGGAAATTTGTGCCTTTCATGCATAATATATAATATTAACTTTATAATATTTGTTATAAATATTACATATATATTCTAATATAGTGTAGAAATTCAAGTATGAGTAGTCAGAGAACAAAGCTGCTGAATTTGATCTGGCTTCTGTTCCCACGAGAGAGTAGTCATATTATTAAAAGGCCTCGGTTATTGTATTTCGGGTGGACTAATATGAATATAGAAATATTTTAATATATTAAAATTAGAGACACTTAAAAATGAACAAGAACTGTTTGAACAAAGTTTGATGTTTGATTTTAAATTACTATTTTTAAATAATTTAGGCAGAATAATAATTTATGAATTGTTTTATTTTTTGATAATTTATATAAATTGTCAACTGAAGACTGAAGTGTCTATATATAACTATGTCTCGAGGAGCCGTATACAGGTGGTTCTTGGGCATATGCAATGAAACTGAAACTGACACCAGACGGAAAGCTAACACTTCGCATTAGATTCTATAAAAATTCTAACCTATTAAACAGTAAGAGAATGGTAATTGTACATTTAGAATAGCAAAGAGTGAAAAGTGACTGACGTGAAATTTTTACAACCTAAGTTTTCACTTTTAACGCTTATGGTAACATCGATCAATTTCAATCACACGTGAAGTAGCTTTATATCGGTGTTCAAAGTCATTAATGGCTAAAAATCATGACATAAAACCTCTTGCTATTGAGGCTGCAGGACAACTAGTAAAGAAGACTCAACAACATATATAATGAAAGTGGTTGCTCTTAATCATTGGTGGTGGAACAGATGCTGTATGATGGTTCCTTCTGCCAGAACGGAAGAAAAAAAAATTGTTGTATCATGAATTTACTCCAGCTTTTATTCTTAAGAGTCTATAACTTGTGGTGCTGAGTTTTTTTTTTTTTAACTCAATCATGGTGTTAATTAACATCTTTTATTTTAAACTTTATAGTTAAACAAAATAATGATTGAATTATTCGTAAAATAACTCAATCATTATTTTGTTTTAATTTACATTCCTTAATTTTTTTGCTTGTTTAATTATTAGTAATGGACAAGAAACGAGTTGACAAATTTAAAATAGACTTTTTTCTTTTTTTTGTGTGTGTTTTGTCTTAACTAATTAATTCTCTATTTGAGAATTTAAGATTAATTAATTTATTTAGACAATACATCATTTTGATTGATTCTTATTAAGATATTATCATTAACATTATACATTACTTTATTTAATAATTATTTAATTTTATTTCAATAAATTTATATCATAAAATAAGTTCATTATGGTTCTTTGATTTTATTCTTATAAAAAATAGACACAATAATTTAAAAATTAATAATTTGTTAAATCATTAAAAATAATTCTAGTTATTTATTTATTAAATACAAAATATTTTAATTATTTAATAATAATACAAAATATTTTAATTATTTATTTGAAAAATCATTCACATAAAATAATCAAACATAAGTAAAATAATTGTTATTACTATTCTTAATATTTGATATCTATACTATTAACTTCTATAATTTCATATTAAATACGTATAATCAGCAATTTTATTCCTTTTTCAATTCTTACTTTTCATTCATATTCTTAATTTTTTGCTCCAATTCTTTCATCACTGGTTATCAAACGATGCCTAGTAAGATGTAATTTAGTTATATGCATGTATAAAATAATAAATTAAAGGTTTGAAGTTTACACAAATATGTATAAAATAATAAATTAAAGGTTTGAAGTTTACACAAATATGTATAACAAGCCAGCCTAAACATAATTGAAGAATTGATCTAAACTGTTTGGTTAATGCTTGATGAAGCGCTGGTCTCAACATAATTTATTATAAATGAAGAAACATCAAATTGGCATTTTTTTCACACAACAGAGAAAGAAAACGCAACGAAATATACAACAAACAAACGCAAGGAACTTGACTTTTTACACAATCTTTTTCAATCATGATCATCAATCACGTAGGAGGGAAAAAAAATCTAAACTGGCACATGCAAGCCATTATGTAAGTGCATAGCCAACGTTCCAACGATAGACGTCTAATGTGCATTCACATCAAATCACAAAATATAAAACCCAGGCAACGGTCGATCAGTTGGGGAGCCCTTCCCTTCTGATGTTTTGAGTTACGATATCGAAATTAACTTGTGAATTTTTAAGTATAATATATGATTTGAGCATATTACTTAATTTTATATTATTATTTTAAAAAATAAAAATTTAAAATTATCTAATATATAAAAAATAATGTGTGAAAATTGAACCGTTATAAGACCTCGGCTTGCCGCTCCATTGCTGGTTTAAAAATCTTTGATTGGAAGTATATGGAGTCTACGAGTTAATTCCAAAGACAATTTTGTAAACGTGGGTCCAAAGGAAAGAAACCCTTTTTGCCGTCAAAAAAGTGGCTGATGATATCACTGGAAGGGAAGGAAAGTCAAATCCGCGTGTGTAGAACCTATAAAAGAAGACACAAAATAAAGGCAGATCCCACAGTCGATACTTGCGTGTTGACAAAGAGAAGAAAGACAAATGAGCTTTTATTTAGTTTTAGGTTAGAAAAACAGGTCCAGCATTTTAAAGAAGTGTACATTTTGCACAGTCAAACTTTTAGTCTCTGCCACATTACCCGTTTCGTTTACAATTCCATCAACAGGTGCAACCGCCCGTCTTCTTCTTTTCTCATTTTCAAGATTCGAAATTTAATACGGTTTAGCTAATCCTAAACGTTAACAAAGAGTAAAGTAATGTGGTTTGATGATCGTAGGCACTACGTATGGCTTTTCTTTTTCCAATCATGTCGTTCTTTTCTTGTTAATAAGCAAATCATCGATCATTGTCAGTAGTAGTCTTTTGAAATAACTCAATGAATTTGCATTATGATGCCATAAATTCTCGAGGCTGAGATATACCTAACCATGTACTACAGACATTAATGTCATGGCCCTGTCTTGACACCATCAGGACTGAAAGAGGCTGATTCATCCACTCTTTTCCGCAACTTGTTCACCAAGAAAGGTGACCTGGAAGTTGGGTACAAAAACTTAAAAAATAAAACGTTGCAAGTTTAAAATTTAAACAAAAGAAATGAAGACAGCCCCAAGAGTGACGCTACGTTTGGTTGCTGTCTTCAGTATTTGGAGACGGGACGGAACAAGACGGAACAGGACGGAACGAAACAAAAGCTGGAGACAGTGAGGTGTTTGGTTGTGGTGGACAGAACAGAAATTTCTG
>JANZXR010000172.1:51449573-51466226 GCA_027575705.1 Erythroxylum echinodendron | reverse complement strand
CAAGATTTTTTGTCCCTGTCTACCGGAGACAGGGACAAAAACTAGAGGGACACCAACCAAACAAGCACGAGGGACAGAATTTATTTGTTTTGTCAACTGTCCCCAGTCACGGGTACAGTAACCAAACACAGCCTGATTAAACAAGTTCTTATGCAAGTTTGAGTTACTGAGAAGAGAAACTGTAATTTATTTTTGTTTTATAAAGAATGATTAATTAAGAACAAAAATATGTTAAAGTTTATAAGTATTGCTGGCATTAATTTTATTACTTGATTCTAAATTTTTAATTTATTAAATTATTTATTTGAAATGCCAATTTATATATTAGTACGTGTATTGAAAAGATATCGACTACAAATTTTATAAATATTAAAAAAAATGAAGACAGGAAAAAGGTAAACCTCGAGTCATTACCAATTATCGATTAAGATAAATACAAATTAACCTAGATGTTAATGGAGAAATGAAAGAGACAAGGAAGAACATGTATCTGACACAAGAAATAAACAATGAGTAAATAACAGTATACACGTTATTAGAAACAAAATCTGGCATACGGCAACAGCTGGCCTTGGCAATAGTAATCAGCTTACTTGAAGAATGAGTTTCCCATATTCGAAAAGGAAACTGAAAGAGAGAACCACAAAAAAAAAAAAAAAAAAGAATCTGTCGTTTAAAATTGGTAATTTACATGATACGAACTGTGAATTAATTAACTTAAGTTTAATAACTGTTAGTTGAATGTAGTTGGGTATTAGCTCATCTAATTAAACTTTGGAGTACGTTTTGACCGATAGATTAATGAGGTGCTTCTAACGTGGGCCAATCAGAAATTCTCAGTTGTTTACTATGTGGAATCACAAGCACTTCGTAAAGTCACGTGGGTGCTTACGTTCCCAGATTGGTGTCACGTGACATCTGCATCCTATGTTTGATCGCGAACTCAATTTTGGTTTAATTCGTCTTTTAGAATCTTTTATACTAATATTTTTCATTAAAAATTTATTGCTAAATAGTTCAAGCATCTTTTTTAATTAATTGTTGGTTAAATTGGCTCTAATATATTTGATATAGGGATAATAAATTAGAAACTATCAAACATTTTAATTTTTCACTTTAATATCTAGTTTTAATTAAACATTTTAAAAGATCATACAACCTAAATTTAATTTTTTATTTCTATTAATATTTTATTATTGTAAGTAAATACCACATTTAGAGAAGTTATATGATTTTTATCTTCGTCAATATAATAATTTCACTTATTTAATAGTAGGGAGTAAAAATCTCTTTTAAATGTTAAATTTTAAGTATTTCACTTAATCATATACTCGAAGTGTTAAAGAAAATAAACTTTTAAATTAGATTATTTCGATGTTTAAAAAATTTAATATATAATAAAATATATTTTTCATGAGATTAACTTTTAAAGGGACTTTCAATTTAAAAAATGAGTCTCGTCTTTGTTCCCATGTCCTACTGCTCTAGTTTACTCAGTCGTGCACCAAAGTGAGGGAGAAACATGGGGAATGCATGTGATTTCACGTGACATGGAGGCCATTAAATCTTGACCTCCTTAGTCTAGTCTTCATCGGCATTAAACAGTAATGTACACAGTCAAAATGTTGACAATCAAGAAAACGAAGTCTTGACTCCATTTTATCAATTCAACAGCTACTCAAATAGTTAAATGACACACACATACACATGCACATACATATAGGAACCCTCTATAAAATTTCTCAAACAAGTCATTTAAGCAGACTGTTGATGTATAAGCTAGCATACAGCCGGCTTAATTGTCTCTATGTGAGGGCTGATTAAATAGTTGACATTTGTACTTGGGCTCATGTGGATTCTTACTTCAACACAGTGGATATTTGTATATGTAAATTAACTAATTTATATCTTTAAATATCAAAAAATAAACGCTTCATGTTAGGCTTTCTGTATACATACATACATATATATATATATATATATAGTAGTGACTAAATTATTATATATATAAATAAGCTACAGACCATATATTTTAAATTATAAAAAATGATTTAATTAAAACTTACAAATTTTAAAATGCTTTTACTCTTAATCAATTATTTTAAAAGTTTTAAGGTAATTATAATTATGATTTCTCTTATTACAATTCTACAATTTCTGAAATTAAAAAATTATCGAAAAGATTTACTCCGCTGATTAAGGCATCATATGTAACAATATTAACTTCGTTATCAATTTGATAGATTGACAAAGAAAAACATAATTTTGAATTGAACGAGTTTAAATTTTTTTCGAATTATATTTAACTTAATTTTTTTAATTTGATTCAATTCTAAACTGTTTTAAATTTTTACAAATCTTATTTTAATTGATTAATTTTTCAGTTATAAAACGTTTTGTTTGAATCAAAATTTGATTAAATCAAACTTGTTCAATAATTTTAAGTAAGATCTAAATTATCAATCCTAATAAAGAAGGAAAAACAAAAAATAAAATCAAATGGCCAGCCTTGATGAGGGACAAAAACGAAAGTTTAGAGTGACTCCCTATTTGCAGGTTTAAGTTCTCTACACCAATATGCTCATGATTTCTTATGCAATACAATTATTTGAAAGCCAATCTCCCTTGAAAGTTGTTTGACTATCAGGGCAATTGTTGGGGGCTAGCTATAGTTGCCTAATCTCACCGACAGGCAGTAGTTGAATCTCCAAAGCTTGTACATACGAGATAGGTTTATTCATTCTTCAAGTTTTGTAGAGGTCCCCAATTCCTGAACCTCACCCAGGATCAGTCTCTATCTCCAACAGCCATGTACTAATCCTAGTTAAATGACAGAAATTGAATTGAAGAAAGATCAAGAGAGAGTATATTTCTGCCAATAGCATAAGGGTATTTATACAAAGTGTCTGGATTAACTAACTAACTAACTAATTGCTATAATGACTATATAATTCTAACACCCCCCTCAAATTGGGGAGTATATATTATGCACTCCCAGTTTGCTAAAAAAATCTTGAAAAGTAGTGAGAGAAAGTCCTTTAGGACCTATTTGGTTGGATGTTAATTAATAGAATGTAACGGAATGAAATGGATTGGTTTATAATGAAATAGAATGTAATACAGTGAAACGTTGTTCGGGAAGGATGGAAGGGTTCATAATGTATTATAATAAAATTTTATTTGGAAAATGAATGGAATAGAATGTAATATATAATAAATGACTATTATACTCCTTATATTAAAATGATTATTGCAGAAGGTTTATCATTTTATTATTAATTATATACAATTTATTATTAATTATATAAAATTATTGTTATTAATTATTTAATAAATTTTATTATATGATATTAAAAATTATTTTAGTCTATTATAGGCGATTTATATTTAAAAATAATTTATTTATATTTTTATTTGTGTAGAAATATATACAAATGATTAAAGAATAATTGTTTATATATTTTATATTTTCATTAATAAATTTTTTATTATTTTATTATTATTATATACAATTTATTATTAATTATATAAAATATATTATTATTAATTATTAATATATTTTATTTTACTCTATTCTATGTGATTTATATATAAAAATAATTTATTTATATTTTTTATATAGAAATATATACAAACAATTAAAGAATAATTTTTGTATATTTTCTATTTTCATTAATAAAAATTTTATTAACTTTTAATTTATTATTAATTATATAAAATAGTATTATTAATTATTTAATAAATTTATTATATTAAATTTTATTTTATTCTATTCTATGTGATTTATATATAAAATAATTTATTTGTATAGAAATATATACAAACAATTAAAGAATATTTTTTAAATATATTTTCTATTTTTCATTAATAAAAATTTTATTAATTTTTATTTTATTATTAATTATATTCAATTTATTATTAATTATATAAAAATTTTATTATTAATTATTTAATAAATTTTATTATATTCTATTTTATGTGATTTATATTTTAAAATAATTTATTTTTATTTTTATTTATATAGAAATATATACAAATAATTTCTTATATATTATTTATTTTCATTAATTAAAATTTTTATTTTATTATTAATTATATACAATTTATTATTAATAATATAAAAATATTATTAATTATTTAATAATTTTTATGTTAAATATTATTCTACTCTATTTAATATATTAATTCTATTTAATATAATATTATGACTTGGTCACAGTTAATATTACGAAAAATTATTGGGCGTATATTAGGTAGTTTGTATTTATTAGTTTACGTTCCATCCTAAATCTCCCAAATCGGAGGTTTCTTATTTTCACTGTTTATGATGGAATGGAATGTAACATGAAACCCTCCGCTTTCATCTCATTCCATCCGATTCCATTATAAAACTTCCTTCCAAAAAATGAAAGTGTGTTACGTTCCATTCTATTCCATCCTTAACCCTTCAACCAAACAGAGCCTTAGTGAAACAATCTGCTAACTGATGTTTGGAAGATACAGGAAGTAGCACAATGACACCTGTTTGCAATTTTTCACAAACCACATGACAATTAATATCAATATGTTTTGTGCGTTCGTGAAAAACTAGGTTTTGTGCCAAATTGCGGCAAACTCTTATCACAGAAGAGCGGCGTTGGAGCCGTAGGAGGCAGTTGGAGTTCATTGAGTAGATAATGTAGCTACTACACTTCACAAGTAGTAGTTGCTAACGCTCTGTATTCTGCTTCGGAAGAGCTACAACTGACCGTGTTTTGTTTCTTGGTTTTCCAGGAAATTAAGGAAAAGCCAAGAAACACGCAATATCTTGTGATGGACCTCCTGGTGTCTAAACAAGTGCCCCAGTCCGAATCCGAGAAGGCCTTGAGTTTAATGTCACTGTGAAAAGAGAAGAAAAGACCCTGTTCGATAGTTCCCTTCAGATACCTTAATAGTCTATGAGCACCAACCAAATGATCTTATGTAGGAGAATCAAGAAACTGAGCTAACTGTTGTACAACAAATGTGATGTCCGGTTGAGTTGTAGTCAAATATTGGAGCTTGCCAATTAGCTTTCGGAAAGAAGTAACATCCCGTAATTTCTCTTCTACATCCTTGGGAAGCCTCGTCTCTGGTAAAATGAGTGTAGGGACTGGTTTTGAATCAAGGAACTGAGTCTTTTTGAGCAAGTCCAATGTGTACTTCTTCTGACAAATATTTATACCTTACATTGTTCTTGCTATTTCAAGTCCAACAAAAAACTTCAGTTCACCCATATCTTTAATTGTAAATGCATTATGTAAATATTGTTTGATGTTGCGAACTGCTACCAAGTCATCACTAGCCATAATGACATCATTCACATAGACTAAAAGTTCCATGAAACTTACCTCCAGTCTTGAGAAACAAAGTTTGATCTGATGTAGCTTGTTTGAAACCATACTTGAGTAAAGCTGAAGTCAATTTAGCATTCAATTGGTGGCTTGCCTATCTTAGTCCATAAAGAGATTTAACCAGTCTACAAACCTTGCTTCTGTCGCCTTCATAGCCCTGAGGAACCTGTATATAGACTTCTTCATCAAGGTCCCCATGAAGAAAAGCATTGTTGATGTTGAGTTGATGTAGATGCCACCCTTCGATTGCGGCTAATGGAAAGAGAAGACGAACTGTTGTTATTTTAGCCACTAGACTAAAAGTATCCAGAAAATCAACGCCTTCCCTTTGTGTGTATCCTTTAGGAACGAGCTGAGCCTTGCATCTCTCCACGGAGCTATTAGCTTTCTGTTTGATCTTGAAGACCCACTTACAGCCAGTTGCCTTCTTTCTTAGTGACAAATCAACTAACGTCCAAGTGTTATTTTTATGTAGAGCATCGATTTCTGCTTGCATGGCTTTGTCTCCAATAGGCATCCTAAACGACTTGTTCATAGTTTTGCGGCTCATGATCTTGATCAACTGCAGCTAAAAAACCATAATGTTTAGGAGTTAGGTTGGAATAAGAAAAAACAGTGGAAAGATGGTGAGGAATTATTCTTTGAGAAGCCATGCATTTGTAATCAGTAAGGTATTGCAACTTTGACTTTGGTCTGGTGCTCCTAAGCAAGGCTTAAGTCGGACGATGTGGAAATTGATCAAAGGTGGAGTGTGAACGTGAGTCGCAGGTTGAGATGGAGCAGGGGAAGGAACAATGTCTGTTGCGTGTGAAACGGTGTCTGAGAAAGGAGCATGCATTTCTGATAATGGTGGAATAGCAGAAATAAGTAGAATGTCATCAGAAAATAACTGAACCGATGATGAAGGCAGAACCAAGTGATTATTGGGTACCATATTAGAAATCTGCATATCAGTAGTTAGGGTGGAAAATTGGAATATATGTTCATAAAAGGAGACATCTCTAGAAATAATTTTTTTTGATTGAAGATCAAAAAGTTTAAAACCTTTAACATCTAAAGAAAAACCAAAGAAAACAGCTTTGATGCTTCGGGAATCAAATTTATTTTTAATGTGAGAATGATTAGAAGCAAAAGCAAGGCAACCAAAGACTTTCAAATTATCTAAATTCGGTGTTGTAGAATATAATGCTTCAAAAGGTGATATATTATTAAGAACAGAAGTAGGTAATCTATTAATCAGAAAAATAGCATGCAAACACATTCACCCCAGAAAGATATAGGTAACTTAGACTGGAATTGTAATGCTCTTGCCACATTTAAAATATGTTGATGCTTCCGTTTTACAACACTGTTTTGTTGAGGAGTTTTAACACAAGAAGTTTGATGAACTATGCCATGTGAGTCATAAAAAACTGGAACATTAAACTCTTGCCCATTATCACTTTGAACACATTTGACAGTATGGTTAAACTGAATAGAAACATAAGCAATGAAGTTTTGCATGATCGTACGTGCTTCAAATTTATGTTTCATTAAGAATATCCAAGTAAACCTACTAAAGTCATCTACAATAGTGAGAAAATACCTATGCCCCTTAAATGTAGGAGCATAATTATCTCCACAACTGTCAATATGAATGAAGTCAAAAATTGTATTGCTAACAGACATCCTAGTAGGAAATGGTAAACACTTATGTTTGGACATATGACATATCTCATAAGGTTCAACAATAGAAATAGAAGGAACAAACAATTTTAATCGAGAAAAAGAAGGATGACTTAGCCTAGTATGCCATAATATTGAAGTTTCTTTATTACAAGCAACAAAATTAACAAAAGTAGCATATGAATCAGGTACAACAGCAGTGGAATTCAGCTCCCTTAGGAATGCTCAGCAACCCCAATCATCTTCCATGGCTGAATGCTCTAGATTATACAATGAGAAGGTAAAACAATTACGTAGCAAGAAAGATCATGAGCTAATTTACTGATAGATATATGATTAAATGCAAAACCTGGCACATATAAAACATCCAGAAGTTGTAAAAATTTGTTTAAGTAAACAGTACCAATGTGAGTAACATGAACCTTACATTTGTTAGGGAGTGTTACATAAACATTGTGAACCATTTTATAAGAATGAAAACAGGCTAAAGAACAATCTATATGGTCTGTAGCACCAGTATCAACAATCCAATCATTACAAGTAGAACGATTATTAGTAGAAACATTTAAAGAAATATATGGATTAATCTTACGATTTGAAGAAAGCAAACTTGAGGGTGATTGGGACTGGATATGGGTCGGTAGAGTTACTGCATTAACATGATGGGAAGTAGAAGGAAGTCGTTGTAACAGTTGCATCAGTTGATCATATTGATCCTTACTAAACTGAAATGCATGAGGTGGATCTGCAGAAGCTTCGGAATGATGAGGAACATTAGGTTGAGGACTAGAATTATCAGTTTCCACTGCATTAGCATAAACTCGATTGGAAGACTTCTTGGAATTCTTCAGATGGGTAAGATACCTGTGCTTCTTATAGCACTTATCAATGGTATGACCCTCCTTTCCACAATGTATGCATATAGGTGGTGCAGAGTTAGTAGAAAACTTTCTATGTGCAGAAATAGGATTCCTTTTAACAACTAAGGCACTGATGTTAGAGGCCAAAGGTCTTTTTTGTTGAATAACCAAAGAGAATGCCTTATTCAAGGAAAGCAAAGGATCCATTAATAGAATTTGGGATTTCACAGTTGAATAAGTTTTATTTAGTCCCTTAATAAAAACCATGACCTGATCATTTTCATGAAAGTCCCTAATGTTCTTGGAAAGACCACATGAACAATGAGGAACACAAGAACAAGATGGGATAGGACGCAAGATATGTAATTCATCCCACAAGAATTTCAGTTTAGTGAAGTACTCATGTACAGAGAGAATTCCTTGTTGACAAGTATAGATTTCTAGTTAAAGATCACATACACGAAAAGAATTACTTTGAGCAAACCTGGCTTTGAGATCATTCCGGATATCACATGTAGAGTCTAACCAAATAATAGACTGCGCAATGGATGGTGAAACATAACGAATAAGCCAAGATATTACCAAAATGTTGCATCTTTCCTAAGGAACAAATAAAGGATCTGTGCAAGAAAGTTGCATGATTGATCCATCAACAAAGCTGAGCTTGTTTTTTAGATAAAAGTGACATCTTCATGGCTCTCCACCATTGATGATAATTTGAACCAGTGAGAACCGAAGAAACAAGAACAAGAGTCGGATTCTCGTTCGCATGAAGATAACAAGGACTAGAAGGATTTTCTTCTAGTTTTTGAGTTACCCCAGAAGTATGATTGACGTTCCAAGCATTGAGATTAGCCACAAAATCAAAATGCAGAAAGAAACGAAAAACATAAATAAGCAACTACAGAGTTGAAGATAGGATACAAAGAAAATGCAAGAAAACCTGGAAACTTATAAAGAATCCAGAAAGACTAGAGAAGCTAAAGTATTCAGCTCTGATACCATGATAGAACATTGAATTGAAGAAAGATCAAGTGAGAGTATATTTCTGCCAATAGCATACGGGTATTTATACAAAATGTTTGGATTAACTAACTAACTAACTGATATAATGAATATATAATTCTAACATTAAAAGTGAATTTTCTTCTCTTTTGCTTTTTCAATTAATGTATATCAATAAAATAAACTACACGAATATGCAATACAGGGATGACAGTGGACAGCTCATGTGCCTGTATTCAATTATTTTCGATGAATCGATCTATAGATCAAGGTCAGGGTTAAGCCGATTCAAAGCTTAATTATTCTAAGCAAAGTAGTATTGTTTTATTTAGAAAAATTAAACCTCGGATAAGCCTATAACTGACAAATTAGACTTTGACTTAATTAAAAAAATTTATCTTACGCTTTTAATTTTTAAAAAATTTATTTAAAAAATTAGCGAGACTGGGCCATTGCTATTTTTAATTCTATATGCAAATATAATAATGGAAGCTTTCTAAAAACGAGTTGATTTAAATGTAACATAAACTTCTAAATCGTATAAATCAGGTGCTACAAAGAACTCTACGCCTCAGCTGGTCAAGTTTTGGTAAATATCACTTTGCATAAACGAAAGACAAATAGTAAAGAAGCAAACTGGCGAGAACTGAACTGAATAAATGAGAGCGAGCCTACTACCGCTAAAACATATAGGGAAGTGTCCAATTGGGCTTGTAGAGACTTATCTCATTGGGCACATGTATTAACTAACCCAACATGTCCTATTGAGCTCAAGTTGCCTTTTCTTCTAAACCATCCTCTTCTGAAGTCCATGTCTCTAATCCGATGGTATTGTGAACTTTGGTAATGTAACTACAACAGGGACATTGACAATCACAAGCCATTGCACCTACATAGAATGGCCTCATCAAGTGTTTTATATTTAGTAGCTGTAATTAGTTAGTTTATTAATGAATAAATGGTCTCTAACATAGTTGATTAATATTAAAAAAATGGTCTCTAAGTTAAAACCATTTGAAGTTGCGCTAGTAATTCAAATTACCAAAACTACATTAAGATTTTGTATCAAAATGAAATTAGAATATTGAATATAGTGGAAGAAAAGTAAAAGAAAGGTTCAAATCCCATCTGTATAGAATCATTGACTTTGAATACAATGGGCAAAACTCGGGGCGCGGAAGATGCTCCAATGCATGGTGTACTTCTTCCAGAGCAGTTCTTTTTTGTTAATTATGTTCCAACCTAAGATGCTTCTCTACCTTTCTAGAATCAGCCAATAGTTTTGTACCATCAGGTGGGTAACGGTCTTGTAGAATCATTGAATTATCCTGATTCTTACACTATCAATTAATCAAATCACAAGGTCACCATTATCATGGAACCCACTACATTATAGAAGAAATGAATATTGTCAACTGGTTAAGAGTTTGAGACTTATGTTGATTAGCACCTATGAATCTGACCTCTAAGAAGACGATACATGCATAGCAAACGTTGGAACTCTCACGTCAGCAATAAGCATTCCCCCACACATCATGAATCATTTAGTTCAAGCGAGATAGCCAGGTAGAACTAGTAGCTCTCCAGAAATAACAGCCAAGTATTAACTATATTGTATTCTTTTAATATTAGTAATAACGTTAGTAATAAATTCTTTAACAAATCAACTACTTAAATAAGTGATAAACTTAATCTAAATAAAACCAAATGATGAACTTAATTCAAATAAAATAAGAGCTAGAACCCCATTTCGTTGGATATATATGTGCGCATTAATTTAACGATTGCGATAACAATCACATATGTAATCAAGAGTAGTTGGATCTGGCTCAACTATCAAAGAGTAGTTGAATTTAGATTCATTCTCGCACGCAGCAAAATAAAAACATATATTTTTTTATTTTTTGAAAGTTAATTAATATCACTCAAATTCTTTAATATGATTATCATATAAAATATTTATACTTTATTGTAAAACTTGATCTTTTTTGTTGTTTTTTCAAATTGTTTATGAAACTGACTCATTTTAATTAGTATAGTCACACACGTGTCTATTCTCTAGCAATATCCATATAATATATTAAGAGAACTCTATAACTATTATAGAGTTCGTTAGATATGAGGTGCTAATTCTCTTAGAGCCTAAGTTTGTTTATAATATATTTTAGACCTTTTAGTAATTTAATTAAACTTCAATTAGAATTATAATTAAATATTAATTGAGTCTAAATAAGATTTAAAGAATTGCTAATGCCCTTGTAGCTTAAGTCCATTTATAATATATTATGCTTAATTCTAATTAGAATTATACTTAATTCTAATTAAATATTAATTGAGTCCAAATAAGATTCAATATCTTATATTAGTCCTTATTTATTATCTCATATTTAATTACAATTTTTTTTCAAACTTTACAATCAAGTTCAATTTAATTAAAACAACAATTTTCTCTTCAGTATGTTTTGTGTGTGTAACCTACTAAGTTCTTAAATGTGTTGAAGCTAGATATAAATTATAATCCTAAATTATAATCTTAAATCATATTTAGGATTAGATAAATTAAACTCATATATTTATTCTTTGATTCTCTAATTAATCAATTTATTAGAAATGAAAATTTTGACCCGGCTTGTAGTCAACGAGTTTGGCTTAGTCAAACTGGCCTACGGGCAGGGGGACTAGCCGCAGGTTGGAAGGGTCGGACTGCCGGCCGGGTTAACCAGCTAGGCCCGCGGCCCGCCTATAGTGGATTAGGTAAAACGCAGTCGTTTTATTTGTTGAAAAATGACGTCGTTTTGTTAACCAGAGACTTATTTCTTCCTTAGATAAAATGACGCCATTTTTTGAGATAAGGTTACTAAAAAATAAGAGACAAAATGACGTTGATTTCTTGCAAAGGAAAACGACGTCATTTTGTCTCTGATAAAACAAAACAACGTCTCCCTCCTCAGTCCATCTCCCTCGTTAGTCTTAGACTGTCAGTCGTCACTCCCACTCCCTCCCACAGGCAGCTGTCGACAGTCCCACTCATACCCACACCCACTCACCCTGACCCAGACGCTGCTCGCCTCGCCTGCTCCTGCTTTGCCTCTGGCACTCTGCCTCCTTCTCCCTCCGTCGCAACTCACCGAGTTCACTATTCTTCTTCTTCAACTGACGTCGCAACTCTATCAGAGACTCGCAGGTATCTCACTCTCTTTTCCTCATTACTCTGTTACTCTTTTGCTTGCCTTTTATTTGTGCGTGTCTTGGAATCATTGTCAATGAATTTCTGATCGTTGTGATAGTTTTTGTAAGCTTCTCATATTTTGAACAAGATTGATTACACATTAAATCTGGTTCAAAGTTGACGACTGGATAATTGAATTTGAAGTGGGTCAGTTGAATGATTGAATCTGGTTTAAAGTTTGTATCCTTCCTGCTTAGGTTTTTTTGTTCATTCTGCTTAGGTTTTTTTGTTCTTTTATGCTTCTAATTGCTTTCTCCCCCAATAGCTAAAACTCTATGATAATGCGAGTGTTATTTTTTTAAACTCATTTTGGCTTGAATCTTTAAATTCGTGGGTCATCAGTCATGCATCTCTACTATACCTCATTACTACATATATGATATATTCTTACACATCTCTACTATACCTTGATCTGCATATATAAGGCAAGGTTGACTAAAGTACTATAGAATAGAAGAATAGTCTTTGGTGATACTTTTACAAAGTTTAGGCTCAATATAAATTTTTGTTTAAGAGTTTTCGGATAAATAAAATTTTAAACAAGCAAATCTTTGTTATTTCCTTAATGATTAGGCAATTTTAATATCTTTAAGTTGTTGGAAAAAAGTTAAAACAATAGCTAAATTGAGACAAATAAATAGGGTGTAAGATCATATGTCAATTCTCTTTTAAGGTTTCATTTTGCATGTCAATGATAATGTAGTAGGAGCAACTCTAATTTAGTTTTTTAAGTAAAAAAGAAAGTTTCTAAGGTTGAGATTATTATTTACGGACTTTTTTATTTGTATCTTACCAAATAAGGTAGATGAGATAAGAAAAGGCAACTTTAGTAGGAGCATGCATAGCCATTGCTATTGTTAGAAGTTACTTTTCCCATCCATCTAATAACTTCATCCCAAGTGCTAATGTGTAAGAAATAGAACAAGATATTAGCAATGAATTGATAGCTGAAGAATAAATGGCTGTGAGATTCATTTTTGAAGTTTCTTAAGACATATGTTTTAGAGATAACCAAATTGCTAAGCCTATCTATTATGCTCATCTTTTGATTAACAGATAATTGTTAAATGAGAGAATATTTTTGAATTGATTTATCAAACCATACAAGTGTGAACTATAGGATGATAGGAAAATGTATTTATGAGACACTACAACTTTTTGTGCAGATACTGAATTGAATTTACGAAAACTATGAGATTGCTAGATTGTTTAATGATTCATTTCTATAACAAGTGTATAGTTATGTATATCCCTTTTAATAACAAGTATCTTAGGGGAGTTCATGGGAGGTCACTTTTAAAGTTTTAATGTTTATTAAAGATAATAGAGAAAGCCTTTGTATTAAGAGGTAAACTTCAATCATATTAACACCATGACATTATTTTTCTAAAGATGGCCCTAAAAAATATTATATTAATATCTCAAAAATAGTGCAAGTACATGGTAAGTCAAATGGATTTTAACTCCTAAGCTACACAAGACTCATTAAGGAAAGAATAAATAATACAAATGAGAAGCACTAGTGTAACTTTGGATTTTTCATTAAAACTACCAATAGCTTCATCAGGTCATTCATGCTCTATTTTAGAGAAACATATGCTCTATTTTCATTATGTAGTCTTTAGTGCTATTAGGGAGTTAAAACCCTTATAATTATATAGATTGAAACATGAATGAGTTTTTATGTCTAGTGCTTGCTTAGTTGGTTGTACTTGTGGAAACTAAAATCTAGTGGTTTCAACTTTCATGGTTGGTTTGTCAGATGGATGAACATATTATTTTTTCAGTTGAGAGTTCTAATCCAGTACTGGAGATAGAAGTGGAAACTTCTATTTCGACACCAAGTGATGATAGAAGTTCAATTAGAAGTTAAGTTAGTCAACTTAAAAGTGATGTTTGGAATCACTTTAAGAAGACTGCATTGTTCGAAAAAATTGAAAAAGCACAATACAATTATTGTCATAAGTTGTACTCAACTGGCTCGAAAGGTAGAATGCCTCATTTAAAGAGACATATGGAATCATATACGAGAAGGAAGATGGTTTTAGGAGATCAATCATTTTTGACCCTTAACCTTATGAAAGGAAAGAATGAAATAATCGTAGCAACTTTTGACAATAAGAGATCAATAATTTTGATGCCTAATATGATTGTTAGAGATGAACATGCATTGGCTATGGTTGAAAGAAAGAGATTCAGGATATTTCTTAATTCACTTCAACCGAATTTAAAGGTTCCAAGTCTGAATACATTGAGAAGTGATATTTTGAAAATTTATGAGGAGAAGAAGAGAGAAGATCAATAATTTTGATGCCTAATATGATTGTTAGAGATAAACATGCATTGGCTATGGTTGAAAGAAAGAGATTCAGGATATTTCTTAATTCACTTCAACCGAATTTTAAGGTTCCAAGTCTGAATACACTGAGAAGTGATATTTTGAAAATTTATGAGGAGAAGAAGAGAGAAACATTAAGAGTATTGTCGAGTGTTCAAGGACGAATTGCCATAACAAAGGATAGCCGATAACCAACAAAAGGGTTACATGGCGGTGACGGTACATTACATTGATAATGATTGAAACTTATGAAATAGACTTTTGAGATAATTTATATTCTTTAAATTATTATCATTTACTTAATTTCATTATTTCATGAATTTATGATCT
The DNA here is from genome assembly GCA_027575705.1 of Erythroxylum echinodendron. Classification (NCBI taxonomy): domain Eukaryota; kingdom Viridiplantae; phylum Streptophyta; class Magnoliopsida; order Malpighiales; family Erythroxylaceae; genus Erythroxylum; species Erythroxylum echinodendron. The sequence continues at coordinate 51,451,427 of JANZXR010000172.1, read as the reverse complement.
ATATTGTTATGCTTTTTTATGATAGGTTCATTTATATGCCGACACCGCATGTAAGTGAAAATTTGGCAAATGTGTTGAAAGATTATTTAATAAGTGTGAACAGCAACAACAAAGTTTCCTCTATCACAGTCGATAATTATATCACAAATGATGCTATGATTGAGAAGTTGAAGGGTAAGATGCGAGTTGGGAGCTTATTGGCTGGAGGTAAGTTATTTCATATGCGTTGTTTTATGCATATTCTTAACTTGATTGTGAAGAATGGGTTGGAGTTGATAAAGGAAGCAATAGAGTGTATTCAGAGTGGTGTTTTATATTAGAGTGCAACTCCGAAAAGAGTTGAAACTTTTAAAGATGTTGCATAGATTTTATACATTCCCTGCACAAAGAAGTTGGTTTTGGATTGTCCTATGAGATGAAACTCAATCTTTAAGATGTTGAAGTCGGCAATCCCACATACTCAGCTATTTCCTAGATTATCCGAAAGGGATCCTCAGTATATCTGCTTACCATCAAAAGACCAGTGGGACTTGGCTAGGGAACTTTGTATGAAGTTGGAATTATTCAATAGTTGGATTGAATTATTTTCAGGAACAAAATGTCCAACTTCGCACTATATCTTTAACATTATGTCTAACATAAATCATGTTTTAAGATTGTGGATGTTTGCCTCCAATGAAGTGATTTGGACGATGGCGGAGCAGATGAAGGGGAAGTTTAATTCTTATTGGTCTAAGGTTGGAGATATTATTGCAGTATTATATGTGTTGGACTCGAGATACAAGATGGATGAGGTTGAATATATTTATAATATATTCTACAGTGGTGAAGTTCAAGAGAGTTTACATATCATGAAATAATTATGGTATCAATTATTTCATGATTATGAAGCCAGAATGCAACAAACTCATGATCGGGATGCAGACAGATCAACTTAGTCTCAGAATTCAGTTTCAAGTTCGACCTTTTCTTCTAACCCATTATTGAAAAATTCTCTTTCAAATTTTTTGAAAGAGAAAAAGGCTAAGATATCTTATAATACGATCGAGTTCGATAGATATATTTTTAAGGAGTGTGTTCTTTTAACTGAAGGTGAGATGCTTGATATATTGTTATGGAGAAAGACGTCTGGACATAATTATCTGATCATGAAAGCCATTGCACGGGACTCGTTAGCTATTCCATCATTAACTGTTGCTTCAGAGTCTGCATTTAGTACTAGTGGTCGGGTCGCTACTTCTCATCGTGGTCGACTTCATTATCATACTGTGGAAGCTCTTATGTGTACTCAAAGTTGGTTAAATAATGAAGATATTGATGGTAAATTCTTTTCTTTTTATTAAATTTATTTTATTTACCTTCATATTATCTTACTTAATGTTGTGTTTTTTTCCTACAACCACAGGTGTTAATGCAGAGGAGATTGGTGAAAGTAATTGACCAATGGAAGATTGTTTTGATCAAATATATGAAGATGGAGGTATTTTTAATTTTCTTTTTATATAATATTACATTATTAAATATTGTTTTTTATTTTAAGTATTATATTACTAAATATAATATTTGTACATAAAGATGAATGGAGCCAAACTATTGTTGACCTTACCAACAAGTATAATTAATCAATTAGAATCAGATGATGCTCTCTCAGTCTCCAGTCCACTCTCCAATGTAACTATTGATTTTGTATTGTATCTTTTTTGTAAAATGATTTTATAAATTTTATGAAACATGAATTTGATTTTATTAATTCTCTCTTAATTAATTCTTATTAATAGAATTAAATGTCCTAATTAATCATACCATTACATACATCTCAATAACTTTATTATATCATAATTAATTAATTATATG
>JANZXR010000172.1:51403573-51449473 GCA_027575705.1 Erythroxylum echinodendron | reverse complement strand
AAATTGACTTGTTTACAGGGAATAATTATGACAACATTATCATTGCTATATATTTTTAATAAATATAAATTGGTTCGAATTTTATATCTTTTATTTTATATAAATATTTTTGTATAATTTATGGTTAATTTCATTTTACAGTTTACTATAAATGATTATGTTATAATTTATAATCTATGAATTTTAAAAAAAATGTAGAAATACAACTACAATTTTTTAAAATTGTCTTAAAAAATTTCAAAAATATATTAAATGCCTGAGTTGACTCAGTTTCGACGGGCGACCCGTGGCCTGGATGAGTCGGACCACGGGCTTGACCACTGGTCTGCTGGTCTCAGCCTGCCCACGAGCCATAGGCTGAGCCATTCCGGCCCTCGCAGGTAGTGAGCTAGGCCCGCCCTTAAATTTTTTTCAACATGCTGGGCCGGAGTTGTTGGCCTATTGACATGCCTATAATTTATATCTATAGATTAAGATTGACTTATATCAATATAATATGACTATCCAAATATTTGAATTGATTTTAACTAACCTTTCATGCATGATTTTTTGGTATAATTCAATCTTTTAATCATATAATTTCTCGATTAGACATAAAATATGAAATTAATATTTATTCTATTTGAGTCTAATCATCTTAGTTCTCTACTAATAGTAATTAATTCTATTAATGATATTTAACTTTTATTCTACCTTGTCAAAGGTTTCCTAAATTAATATTACTCAAGAACAATATAACATTAATCTTATACTACCTCCATAAAATTCATACTACCTCCATAAAATTCATACTACATTCATTGACCACCTATTGAGCTATCTTTGGCTATAATAGATAATAAATAGTCTCAAAATAATACATAAACCTTAGTTGTCCAATTTATTCCTATTGTTGCCCCTCTTTAGGCCAACATTTTCCTACAGCCACCGCACCTATCCAGTCATCTTCTCACTATGCCTTCACAAGTTATAACCCGTCAGGTGAGAAGTGTTGAGGAGCCACGGATTCATGCATCAAATGTATGACAATGCAATAGAAGAGTTGGAATCTAAATTCCTAACCATGACTTCCTTGAAATTTCAGAATCACAGATGTATGCATAGACAGATCATAAGATATGAACATGAAATTTCAAAACATGTACCTTTTAATTCTCCTCCTTTCTTGATTCTTCTCCTTTTTTGGGTTGTTGCAAACACTAAACCCTTCCTTGATCACTTAAGAACATGCAAAGATGAAGAAGAAGCAATGTGTAGGGGTGGTTAGAACACCAAACTTGATGAGTTCAAGTAGATGGTCATATGGAGAGATAGATCAAGAATATATTGCATGCAATTAGATTCATGCAACAATTGCATAGATTACATGAAGAAGACTCAAGACCACTTCCCTCTCACTCTATAACTCTTCTAGACCCCTTATCTTCTCACTTGAGTGTGTGAATTATGTTAGACCTCACATTTTGTACATAATTGAAGAACTCATTTATGTACATCTGTAGAGGCCTAAGCCACAATCGTGGCTTATAGGCCATATGTCACAATCGTGACCTACTTAATACAGCCATATGCACTTTGTTTTTATTCGATCTTTTATATGTGTGACCTTTAGGTTTTCAGTGATTTTAGACACTTGAATTAACTCTTAATTCGATTAAATCATGGATAGTTTCATTCCACTTGAATTAACTCTTAATTCAAATAAATCATTAAGGGTTTCATGATGCCAATTTACTAGAACATAAGTGGATTAACCCATGAACTCTTCGATAGTTAATTATCCGACTTACGAACTTTTTCATAGATAATTACTGTGCAATTTGTCTCTTCACTATTCTATACCCCACTTGGTTTTGAGTATGGGTTATGTGTCAACTCTCACTAGATTAACTATGTTATATCTAGTTCAAGTGATGTTAGTTGTTGTCTTGAGATCTCATTGCTCCATGTGTCATTGAAGACTCTCTTCATGACACATAACTGCTTTGGCTAAAAACTCTTGAGTAATGACCTTGACAAGACGTCGTAGGTATCATCTCCTTCTATCAGGATCAGTATCCAAGATATCCTTGAGTATCTCAAGTATAAGGATATTTGCACCATTGCTCTGAAGAGATTAATCATTGACATTTGATAAATCATCCGCTTGATAATTTTAAAACGGGTCATCCGATGTACCTAATACTTTTAGTAAGCAGCCCCATGTTAACTCTAAACATCTCATGCTTACAGTTTGTGAGATTCACTACTTGATCAAATCAAGGAGTATAACATATGCTAGTCTATTTGGATTAATAATGTCCTATCTTATTAATTCTATGACTAAGGATAATTTAAACACGAACATAATTGCACATGATAAAAATCTCATTATCATGATCTCATTATGATTTCCTTCATGCTATGTGTATCATGGATTTCATTAATTCGATTTAAGATCGACATCAATTCATAAATAAACGAACATCAAATTAATGAAAAATTGCCTTTCACTTTATTGATCAAAATAAAGTTTGTACAGGAAAAATGCTAAAGGTGATTACCTTTAAAACACTTCTCTAAAAATATCCTATTTATACTAAAGCCAATTGCCTTTGTATCTAATACCATAGGTGAGTATATTATAATCAAATTTCATTTGATGAAGTAGCTTAGTTAAAGGATCAGCGACGTTCTGATCTATAGGCACTCTCTCTATCTTCCATCTCCTTTATCAATTATCTCCCTTATCAGGTGATATCTCCTAAGTCCGTGCTTAGACCTCTCATGAGACCTTGGTTTCTTGGCTTGAGCAATAGCCCCATTGTTGTCACAGTACAATAGTATCGGGTCTACTATGCTCAGAACCACTCCAAGTTCTATAATGAAATTCTTAATCTAAACAGCTTCTTTCGCCGCTTCCGCAGCTGTAATGTACTCTGACTCGGTCATCGAATCTGCAATCGTTTCTTATTTGGAACTCTTTCAACTGACTGCTCCACCATTCAGTGTGAAAACATAACTTGACTAGGATTTGGAATCATCCTAGTCATATTGAAAACTGACATTCATATGTCCGCTCACTACGAGATCTCTATTTTCATATATCAAAAATACATCCTTAGTCCTTTTTAAGTACTTTAGGATATTATTGACAGCCACCTAGTGACACTCACCAGGATCCAATTGATATCTACTCGTAACACTTAGAGCATATGATACATCGAGTTTTGTACATAACATAGCATACATGATTGATCCTATTGCCAAAGTATATGGGATCATACTCATGCGAGTTCTCTCATCTTGCGTCTTGGGACACATAGATTTCGAGAGTTTTATCCCATGAGTCATGGGAAAAAACCCTCTCTTGGACTGTTCCATGCTAAACCTCTTTAGCACTTTATCTATGTATGTAGACTGTGAAAGACCTAGTAACTTCCTTGATCTATCTCTATAGATCTTTATTCCCAATATATAAGTTGCTTTCCCAAGGCCTTTCATGAAAAAATTTCGGGACAACTAAATTTTGACTGATTGCTAACTTGAGACATCATTTCCTATTAGTAATATATCATCCACATATAACACAAGAAATATGATAGCATTCTTACTAACCTTCTTGTACATACAAGGTTCATCAAGATTTTGTGAGAAACCAAACTCTTTGATTGTCTCATCAAATCGAATGCTCCAACTCTTAGATCTCATAATCATAATGAGCAGCAATGGCTAAGAGTATTCTAATGAATTTAAGTATGGCTATGGGCTAAATGTCTCTTCATAGTCAATTCCTGTCTTTGACGATAATCTTTAGTGACTATCCTTACTTTATAGGTAATCACATTACCATCCATGTTGATTTTCTTCTTGAAAGTCCACTTGCACCCTATAGGTTTTAGCCCTTCGGGTGGGTCAACCAAAGTCTATACTTGATTTTCAAATATGGAATCCATTTCGGACTTCATGGCATGAAGCCATTTTTAGATTATGAACTTTTCAGAGCCCCTTTATAGGTTGTAGGCTCATTGTCCTCTATGAGCAATACATTATTTTGTTCACTTACGAGAAATTCATATCTCTTTGGAACATTGCGTATCCTACTTGACATATGAACATTTTATGTGTCAGAAGGTTTAACTATTGTCTTATCTCCGTGAACAACAATTTTAGGTTTAGACAGTTGATCTACACCTATTTGAGCATCATGAACTTCATCAAGTTCAACTTTGCTCCCATTGTCTTCTCTTAGAAGAAACTCTTTCTCTAAAAAGACAATATGCTTTGAGACAAACACCTTTTGCTCTAAAGCATTATAAAACTGATATCTAATTGTTTCCTTAGGATATCCTATAAACAAACATTTATCATATTTCATTTCAAGCTTGTCTGATTGAATCCACTTCATGTAAGCTGGACAACCCCAGACTTTCATATAAGAAAGATAGGACTTTTTGTTAGTTCATATCTTATAAGGAGTAACTTTAACTACTTTTTAAGGGACTGTTTGTTACATAAAAACAGTTTGAGTGCATAACCCCAAAAGTATTTTAGTAGATTTGTTAAGCCCATCATTAATCTTACCATGTCCGACAAGGTTCAGTTTTTTTTTCAACCACACCATTATGTTGGGGTGTGTAAGGTGGAGTCCACTGGGATACCACCTTACAACTCTTGCTCCATTTCTCACACGTAGGTCCATCTTTCGCTTCTTGAGTGGTCTACTATCCCTGAGACCTTGCATATCAATACATATGTGTGATTCACATCCGGTATCTAATACCAAATGTTATGATCGTAAATAGTATTAACCTTAATGACAAATAACAGACCTGAAGTAGATGGTGAATCGTTCAACTAATGGAGCAAGAGTTGCTGCATTAGCAAGAGTCCACCGAGATAAGTTAGAAACTCCTCGTTCAAGTATTCACCACCTCGATCTAATCGAAGTGTCTCGATACTTTTACTGAGCCATTTTTCTACTTCATGTCTAAATTGTTTGAACATTTCAAATGCTCCAGACTTGTATCTCATTACATACACATACCCATATCGTGAATAATCATCAATAAAGGTAACGAAATATATAAAATCACCTCTGGCATGAATGGGCATCGGACCACATACATCAAAATGTATTAGGTCTAATAACCCATTCGCTCGTTCACTCTTTCCTTTAAACGGTAATTAAGTCATCTTCCTTAACAAGCAAAATTCACATGTGTCATATGATTCATAATCAAATGACCCTAAACTACCACTCTTGTGTAGCTTAGTCATGTGTTTCTCACTTATATAGCCAAGTCGACAATGCCACAAGTAAGATGATTTTAGGTTATCTCGTTTTTGTCTTTTATTATCATTGATATTTAAAATTAGATTGCACATATCTAATATGTAAATACCATTGCACAATATAGCAGTACCATACAGCATTTTATTCAACTTAATTAAACAACCATTGCTTGAAAAAGTTAAATGAAATCCCTTTATTAAGACATAAAACAAATACAATGTTCTTTGTCACAATAGGTACATAATAGCAATTATCTAAAATTAGCTCTAGTCCACTACGAAGATACAAAACAAGTTCCTACGACTAATGCAGCAACTCTTGCTCCATTTCTCACACGTAGGTCCATCTTTCCCTTCTTGAGCGGTCTACTATCCTTGAGACCTTGCATATCAATACATATGTGTGAGTCACATCCGGTATCTAATACCAAATGTTATGATCATAAATAGTATTAACCTTAATGACAAATAACAGACCTGAAGTAGATGGTGGGGCGTCTAATGCCTTTTTCTGCTTCAGTGACTCCAGATAAGCTTTGCAATTCCTCTTCCATTGTCCTTCCTTATTGAAATGAAAGCATATCCCCTTTGATGTTGTCTCCTTTGCCTTCTTCTTGGCTACACCTCAACTGGCTTCTTGGACTTTTGCTTCTTCTTTTGGTTCTTCTTACGAGAAGTAGAAGCAGAGTCCAACAACATCACAACTTTACTATCTTTTTTAATAGTTTGCTCAACTGTTTTGAGTAGATTAATCATCTCATGTATTAATGTAGATATTTGGTTCATTCGATAGTTAAGTACAAATTGTGAATAACTATCAGTCAAACCAGTTAGAATTAAGTCTATACTTAATTCATGATCCATTACGAAACCCAAACTGGCTAACCTCTCAATGTATCTATACGTTTTTAGCGCATACTACATTGGAGATGATCCCTCAACCATCTTATAGAGGAAAAGCAATCTCGAGGTCTCAAACTTTTCAGACCGAACTTGCTCTTCAAACAGTTCCCTTAGATGGTGGACTATAGTATGAGCATCCATAGTTTCATGCTGTTTTGCAGTTTTGGTGACATAGAGGTCAGCATTATACAACTAGCCAGCTCATTATCATCTAGTAACTTCTTGTAAGCTTTCTGATCCTCATCAGATTTATCGACAACAAGGGGATCGGGAAGTAGTTCATCTAAGACATATCCTAGTTTCTCAGATTTGAGAACAATTCTCAAATTATGTAGCCAATTTAAGAAGTTAGGTTCTGTGAGTTTGTTGGAGTCTAATAGAGAGCGTAGTTTCACACTAGATAAAGACAATGTGGCGATTCAATAACATAAAAGAACAAGAGAAAGTTTTAGAAAGTATACTAATGCATATCGATAAGGACTTTAATCACATGCAATATAGGTCCCACTATTTTTATTCAAATCCATAGCGCTCATTACAAATTCGAGAAAACTTATAGTTTTCTTAATGAGTCAATATCCAATATCACTAAGAATGACCTCGGATTTGCCCAACAAGCCACCTTAGGTCAATTGGTAGGTATCATTCATACCAATTGCATTCAGTAATGCAACTATCGACTCTTGTCATCAACTGTTGATTTAGCACACTCATTGGGATATCAATTCTTGATTTGTATACATTTCATGTATATAACCTAACTTTTCCTATATCCACATTGACCTTGGATTTGCCCAACAATTCAACGCTTCCAGTTAGGAACAACTTATTAATCCAGAATCCTAATTTTCATAGTTTGAACATATTCGTGTAAAGTGGGCTTGAGTTTGCCCAACAACCTGACTCTAAAAGAACTCTGGTTCTTGCCATATCAATGGAAGACGTAAGTCCTAATATTTTGGTTGAGGGATTTGTTCTTTGGTCTCATTAATACTTGGATGATATTGTATATATATCGTATATATATATATATTCAGATTATGGACAACTCAATTAAATTGAGCCTATGTCTATAACCAACTTTAAAATGCATATAATGCATGTATCACATAATGGAGGTTTAATTGAGATTGTGACTTGACTATGCATCAAAAGATCGTGATTCGATTCAACTCTTGAACCAAATCGGGTACTAGTGTTAGTCTCAACTAATTCGAATTATAAATGTGATTCGATCAGGAACCTAAAATTTAATTATTTGATGTCTAAATTAAGCACTTTAATTCTAGTACACAAGTCTTTTTCTAGTCACACTAGAAATACTATGCTTTACTTGTATTAATTCTAAATTAATCCCTAGGGTTTCCAAAATTCTTGTACATCAATAAGTCATCTATAATATTCCTAGGTCATCTCAAATTTATCTAGACAATTTCGACACAAGCCAAAAAATATCTTGGCGGTCAAAATCATCAAGATAAATAAGTTAACCTACTAGATATTAAAAAGACCGATTCGTTGTTCGGAAATTTTCCAAAATTTCAAGCATATGCACTTAGCATGCTACTAGCATCAAAATAATACATTTCTTATCTCATAAAAACTTTATTAAGGTCTTATAACTGAAACACATACACCATAAGTCATCAAACAAGTCGACTCCATCAGCTTTCAAAAACCTGACTAATGTTGACTTTGACTTGATTTATTAATTGAATCAAATTCAATTAATTCTAGAGAAATTCTGGAGTCTTATACACATTCTAAATGTGTCTAATAAAAAATTTCAGAAACTAATTCCTAGGAATTATTTATAAGTAAGTGGAATTAGCCAGAATATCACATGTCTATGACATTTGTCATATTATCTCTAACACTACTCACACTTTACATCATGCATGCATAAGATATTCACTTTAACAATAAGTGTCATACATCTCACACACATGGCAACATCTCATCTTGCACATCCATGCAGAAAATTCATAAAAAAGATTTTTATAAAAATTAATATGGGATTTACAAGTATGCATGTTTATCAAATTTCCAGAATTTCCCAGAACTTTATACATGGATCAGGCTGAAACTAAATTCGTAATAAAATAGCAAGTGACATTCAATTGCATCTTCCTTTAACAGAAACATAACATAACACCTTATAAATATTTTTGTGAAAGAAAATCATAAATTTTTTCTATAATTATTGTGAAAATTTCAAATTTCTATAATTATTATGAAAATTTCATAATCAACACGTGCATTCAATTTTTCAAAAATTCCTATAAACCAACATATGAGCAGACTGGATATTAATTTGAAATAAAATAAAAAATGACATTCAATTGCAATTTTCTTTGATAGAAACATGATATAACACCTTATAAACATTTTAGGGGAAGAAAATTAGAAAAAACAAAATTTCTACAATTTATACGAAATTTTCCAAATCAACATGATGTCAGTCACAACCCAGCAAATACTTTGCACATGCTTAATACATCATCTGATACATGCAAAACCAGGCTTTGATACCACTGTTAAGGAGCCATGGATTCATGTATCACATATATGACAATGCAGCAGAAGAGCCGGAATCTAAATCAGAAACACAGATGCATGCATAGACAGATATAAGATATGAACATAAAATTTCAGAACATGTACCTTTTAATCCACCTCCTTTCTTAATTCTTCTCCTTGTTTGGGTTATTGCAAATACCAAATCCTTCCTTGATCACCCAAGAACACGCAAAGATGAAGAAGAATTAGTGTGTAAGGGTGGTTAGGACACCAAACTTGATGAGTTCAAGTAGATGGTCATATGGAGAGATAGATTAAGAATATCTTGCATGCAATTAGATTCATGCAATAATTGCATAAATTACATTAAAAAGACTCAATACCACTTTCCTCTCACTCTAGAACTCTTCCAGACCCCTTATCTTCTCACTTAAGTGTGTGAATTATGTTAGACCTCACATTTTGTACATAAGTGAAGAACTCACTTATGTACATTTGTCGAGGCTTAAGCCACAATCATGGCTTATAGATCATATGTCATGATTGTGGCCTACTTAATACAGCCATAGATACTTTGTTTTTCATTCGATTTTTTATGTGCGTGAACCTTAGTTTTTCGATTATTTTAGGCACTTGAATTAATTCTTAATTCGAGCAAATTATGGATGGTTTTATGCCACTTAAATTGACTCTTAATTTAGGCAAATCATGAAGGGTTTCATGATGCCAATTTACCAGAATATAAGCGGATTAACACATGAACTCTTTAATAGTTAATTATCCGATTTACGAACCTTTTCATAGATAATTACCATGCAATTTGTCCTTTTACCATTCTATACCGCACTTGGTTCAGAGTATGGGCTACGTGTCAATTCCCACTAGATTGACTATGTCATATCTAGTCTAAGTGATGTTAGTTCTTGTCTTAAGATCTCATTACTCTATATGTCATTAAAGATTCTATTCATGACACATAATTGCTTTGGCCAAAGACTCCTGAGTAATGACCCTGACAAGAGGTCATGGGTATTGTCTCCTTCTATCAGGAGTGGTGAATCCTTTATTGGTTATCTAGTTACCTTCGAATACCAATAGTCATACCCAATCACCACCCTTTGAGCGATCTCATCTTGAGGCAACAAAGAATGATATCGAAGCACAGGATCAGTATCCAAGATATCCTTGAGTACCTCAAGTCTAAGGATATTTTCATCATTGCTATAAAGAGATTAATCATTGACATTTGATAGATCATCCATTTGATAATCTCATAGCGGATCATCCGATATACTTACTACTTTTAGTAAGCATCCCCATGTTAACTCTAAGCATCTCATGCTTACAGTTTGTGAGATCCACTATTTGATCAAATTAAAGAATATAACATGTGCTAGTCTATTCAGATTAATAATGTCCTTTCTTATTAATCCTATGACTAGGGATAATTTAGATACTAACATGATTGCACATGATAAGAATCTCATTATTATGACCTCATCATGATTTCCTTAATGGTAAAATCTCATTATCATGATCTCATCATGATTTTCTTCATACTATGTATTGTATCATGGACTTCATTAATTCGATTTAAGATCTACATCAATTCATAAATAAACAAATATCAAGTTAATGAAAAATTGCCTTCGATTTACTGATCAAAATAAAGTTTGTACAAAATAATGCTAAAGGTGATTGCCTTTAGAACACTACTCTAACAAGAAGTAGCTTTATCCTTCTCCTTGGGCCACCAGTTTTCTCCAACGACTTCCCACATTGCCGGACTTGCCAAATCACTACAACAAAACTGACATTTAACTATCTTTTTTTGGTGATGATCTGAAAATCGAAGCTAAAAGTCTACTTTTGACGACAATTTCCAAATTCGTCGCCAAAAGTCTAGCTTTTAACGACATTTTACGAATCATGGCCAAATATTAAACATTTTGCGACGGTTTGAATATTTTGTTGCCAAATGTCAAACATTTGGTGATGGTTTGAAAATCTGGTCGCCAAAAAACATCACATGGTCACCCAAAAACATCGTCAAATGTTGAAATTTTGACAACATTTGGCATCGTTTTTTGAAATTTTCACCAAATGTTTCAACCTTTTAAAAATTAAACAAAAATGATGTTGTTTTTGTTTCATTTTAAACGAAAACCTGCTCCATCTTCATTCTTTTTCTTCTACCATTGTCTTCCTCTGCATTTTGTGTTCTCTCCTTATGTCTGCCATCGTCGTCACATTCTTCCATCGCCAGCCATCTTCGTCATCGCTGGCTGAGGTATGTATTCCATCCTTGGCACTCTAGTTTTTCTTCTAATGGTGGTGATGTTGTACTTGGGTGTTGTTTTCCCCTGGATTTTGTGTTAAGTCGTGTGTGTTGTGGTTTTCTTGATGGTGAATGTATGTTGTCATAATAATGAAGATGGTGAGATGGGTAGTGCGTCCAGAATGGGTTGATTGAACCTTAAAATCAAATCTGAAGGTTTTTTAAGTACTGCTTATTAAGTGTTCGATGAAATTTCTCTTAGAGATGATTTTTGTGTTATGATTTCTAATGTATTCCAATTAAAATTTTCATGCTAGTTACCATTTATTTTCCATTAGGGTTGATTACTATTTTGTTCCGACTCAAACCTACATCTGTTGTGTTGTGTTAAGTTGTGTTGATTTTTTGTAATAGTTTTTTCTCCATTTGCTTGATTGCTTGTGTGTTTTAGTTCTATGGTGAGGTTGTTTCTGGGTTTTTATTTATGTCAAAGGTTGAGGAAGCAAGCAAGAGCAATGTCCCCGTCAAGCAAAAGCCGAACTTCTCCCACTTTGCGTAAGTTTTTGCTTCTTCCCATTTTGCGTAATGTCCCTTTTAGTCTCATGATGCTTTGCTTTTGCTTATGTTCTCGGTGCCTTGGCTTTGTTTCTCAATTATACGCTAAGAAATTGGATGAGGGATGAAACATGAAGTAAAGCTTTGCTGATGAGTTGTGAATCTGGGAGTTAGAAGCTTTTCTTTTTAATGTCTTAGGATTGTCTATCATGTTTGGTTGTTCGTTGTCTTCGATTGTCCGTCGTCTCTGTTGCCGGAATTATGTAATCAGTGAAGATGAAAACGAGTTTTTTTCATTAATATTTGTATCTTTTATTTTGCTTTTGCTTATGTTCTTGGTGCCTTGGCTTTATTTCTTGGTTATATGTTGAGAAATCGAAAGAGGAATGAAACATGAAGTAAAGTTTTGCTGATGAGTTGTGAATCTGGGCGTTAGAAGCTTTTCTTTGTAACGTCGTAGGATTGTCTATCATATTTGATTGTTTGTTGTCTTCGATTGTCCGTCATCTCCGTTGCTCGAATTATGTAAGTGGTGAAGATGAAAAAGAGTTTTTTGTCATTAATATTTGTATCTTTTATTTTGTATATAAGTATTTTTGAAATTGTAATTAACATCTTATACATTATCAATTTTAATGATATTTTATTTTTATATACAATGTTTCTAATTTTTAATTATTTTATTATATTTTTATTTGATAAATTATACAACAAAAAATTTAAATATTACATACAATAATATGGATTAAAAATGTCACCAATAATTATAATTAACATGAGATAACATTTAGTTATAATGTATATTAAAATTTTGGCTACATTTTACAAAACATAGCTAAAAACATTTGGTTATGTTTAGAAAAACGTAACCAATAACTTTTAGCTATGAAAACAAAGCTTAGTAAAAAATTATTAGAAAAATCGTTGCCTATAGTTTTTTACTATGGGAAATTCGCGACGCTTTTGGTGATAAATGTAAATTGTCGCTAATCACTTTTAGCGATGATTTACTTACTTTTAGCGATGAAAAGTGCCTTTTATTGTAGTGAATCACTAGTGTCTTGACATTGTCACAGTGACAACCCTTAAGCCAATATGTAGTGCTCCCTCACTAGCTAGTTGCACTTATTAGGAGTTGCTTCCTCACTACTGCTACCCCATCTCAATCTCTAATAGCTCCAATCACTCAATCTGTACCGACGACCAACAGTAAATATAGCCAACAACCAAAAGCCCAGAACAATCTTTGAGTTGTAACAACCATCCGTATAGAGCATGGGTTTCCAAAACCTGGAACATCTAATTTACTATATTTTCAATATGTTGCAATGGCATATATAAACAAGAGCAATTCTTATTTGTTTGATGGCAAATAAGAAATATTTAGTTTGAATTAAATCCAATTTTATTATATAGGCTTAGGGTTTGAGGCTCATGATTAGAAGGAATTAATATGAACTTTTCTTATTTTATGTATGTTGGGGCGCCTTTTATTTGAACTTTTAAAAAATTATTCAAATATGATTTAATTGCAAGACTTCTCTTAATTTCCAAAATTTATATTAGAATTAATTTGATTAGGACCTTACAGTTGAAACATATAATATTTAAAACTATTTTTGAAGGTATAAATACACTAAATCAGATCCAAATCTGATTGTAAGATCATAATTTTTGGAATAATTATAATTCCAATTCCAGAATTAATATAAATAATAATCAAATATGTAATCAATTTATAGAATTTAAAATGACTTTGATACTCATATTGGGAAATAAGGGTGGGATCTGGTCTCGTATGCAACAGAATAAGAATAATTCTTTTTTGTTTAACTTCTCTAAAGCCAATATCACTTGAATTCTATAATATGATTAACATATAAAATATAATAAAGCTTGAATTATAGTTTGTATCCTATTGTGAACTTGATTTTTTTCTTGTCTTTTTTTCTCGATCCATTTCTAAAGCTAACTTTTCTCAACTACCATAGTTGGATACATTAATTTATGACTTCTTACAATATTCGTAAAAAAAGTTGAGAAAATTTTATAACTATTGTAGAGAGAGTTAAGTAAAAAAGTGGCAGCTCCTTTGGTGTCTAAGTTTATTTATAATAGACTTTGGATCTTTTTGTAATTTAACTAAAGTATAATTTTAATTTCAACTAAACTTTAACTAAAATTATAATTAAATACCTATTGGACCTAAATAAGACCCAATATCTCATATTGGTCATTATCGATTAAATATCTTATATTTAATCTTAAAATTTTCCAAACTTTACAATCAAGTTCAACTTGATTAAAATACCTTTTCTCTCTTCAACTTATTCTTTATGTATGACCAATTAGGTTCCTAAATGTAATGATAGTGAATATAAACTATAACCATAAATCATATTTAGGATTAGATGGATTAAACTTTTTCAATTTATCTTTAGTTCTCTAATTAAATAATTTATATTTATATATCAAGATTGACATTTAACAATGTACCATGACCATCCAAATATTTTAGTCATTTTAACACACAATATCTTGGTTAGCCATAAAGTATATAATTAACGTCTAATCTATTTAAGTTCAATCATATTAGTTCTTCACCGCTAGTAATTGATTCTATTAATGACATTTGAAAATAATTATCAAAGTATCATCTACTTTAGATAATAATTTCGTAAATCGATATTAATCGAGAATAATGAAATATTTTCTTAATTATTTTAAGACGATGAATCCTATATTGATCACTCAACTACTTCCATATAATTCATACTATATTCGTTGACTGCTGATTGAGCTATTCTTAACAAGAACAGGTCATAAGTGATATCAAAATATAACAATTTCTTTATGAGATAGTTTAGAGATCTTAAGTCAAATGATCATTTATACAATTATCAAAATGAAAATTTTCATAAACGTACAAGTAATGTTCCAAATGGAATTTTCATATAAAATCAGTTTAATGAACTTGATTTCTAGTAAACACCCACTTGTTTATTTGGGTATCTTTACACGTTAGTTTATAAGATTAACCACTTCTTTTATAACAACAAATATAATATGTGCTAGTCTTTTTAATTTTTATTAATATCCAGTAGAACAATGACTTGAAATAATTTAGAAATAATACATATAAATCTTATAATTATGAACTTATCATAATTTTATTTGCAATGTATATTTATCTTATAAATTATATACAAATAAACATATTTATGTTGTTCAAGTAAGAAAAAAGTTATCAGAACCAATATCTAATCAGACTTTGGGTGTTCAAGTCTACTTGTAAGTATTACTTTTGAATTAAAAAATAAAAATAATTTTAATGTTACATAAAAATACAATTAGTGCAAGTATCTACATGTTTCAAGCAATATTATGAACCACCCTTAGACCTGATATAGTTTTAAACAAATATTTTATTTTATTCCTCTTATTTTACTTATGTTCCTCTTTGTTGATGTTTCAACAGTATCTTCTCTAAGTTTTATTAAGCAATTAAATAATTATTGCAAGATCATTCCACATATGTTAAGTAATAAAAATAATACTTTAAAAGGTTTAGATTATTGTTAAGATTCTAATATGAAATACTAAATTGTATTTTATTAATGGATGTAAATTTTGATAGTTAGATGTCACATGCACCCTGATACGTATCCGATTTTTTCATGTATGAATAATGCCTCCCAGTCACCAATTGCCCCGTTAAATATTAGAAGTTTCCAAATATTTCGGGTAGACATATCAATTCAATAGATTGTGCATAAAAGCCTTGGATAAGTGCTTAGACACCAGTATTCGAATATATTATTCCACAAGTTATAAATTTTTTTTACAGTAGAAGAAAACGTGGATGTTATCTTCTAGTTGTGTATTCCACCCTCTCCAGAAAAGCTATGCTTCCTAAAAACATTCTTGTGAGAAAGCTGTCGTTTAAAGCTAGCCAAGAAAAGACTTGAACTCTAGGAGGAGAAAAAGATTATCCCAATTCACGTTAACCCAAGGTAAAGTTGTGTTGGTTTGATTGGTTGGTTGGTCTACAGGTTCAACAAACTATCAAATTGGTTTCGTTCTCCAACTCGGAGGAGCTTTCAAAACTGAATTGATCATCAGGAAATGTTACTAGATAAGTTATAATAGTCAATTACTTTGGCTCCTCCTAAAAAAGAAGTGTGAATTCGAGAAAATTTGTTTAATTAAGGAGTATGGGGGTCCCTTATATCATTCCAGAAATGAGTGGCATCAACTCATCAACTTTTGTTTGGAAGAATAAAAATTGGGCAATTGCTTGAAATGCTTATAAAGTGGGTTCTCGTCAATGCTAAATTTCTACCACCATTTGTTAAGAAATGAAATATTCTTCTTGATGAGATTTTCGATTTCGAGTTCGCCAAAAGTTCCATCTTTGCAGACTTTGCTCTAGAAAGCTTTGTATATTCCTTTTTTCCTTCACAAAGAAATCTCCTTTTAGTTATATCAAGTTTGCGTGTCACCCTTTCAGCATTTTGAAGATAAATAAAAAATAGATTGAAAGGTTGCAGAGAGGCAAATGAGAGAGGAGTTAAATGTTCACAGGTAAGGAACCTCTTTTCCAAACTAAAAGATGTCTTCTTTTATAAGAGCCATCGTCTTCTTAAGGAAATATGAATTATTTCATAGTTGTTAAGCTCGTCAGATATCCATCAGCATCCTTATTCACTTGTCCGTGAAAGTTCAAGGTAGGATTCCGCTCAGCCTTCCCTGTCTTGGGCTCTTAACAATCCGCAGAAAAAGTCCAATTTTCCTTTCTCTTTTATTATTGAACGTGAAAATAAGAGACTCAGGTCGAAACCCTGTCAATTTTAACGTGGTAACACCCAAGTTGAAAACTAGTTTTAATTTGTACGGATGAACAAGGTATAAGCCATTATGATATTGGTCTGAAATGACAAACAATAGTGGTTAGTAATTAGCTGATAGCAGATTGTACTAGTTGATTTGACCAGTAAATAATATCATATCAGCGGATAATATCAGGCTATCAGTTGTTTATTAAAGATGCTTGATAAAATTAGTTATTTAGTATTAGCTGTTGAAGTATAAAATGACTTATGAGGGTATGATTTAAAGAAAAATTATAAGGGCATGAATATTATATTTTTTAGCATTTCGTTGAATATTCTTAAAAGAATTTAGATTTAGATATTTAATTTTACAAAAATTAAGTTCATAACTTTAATAATAATAATAATAATAATAATAATAATAATAATAATAATTCAACATTAAATTCTCTATTAATATGAATGATACAAAGAACTATATCATATTAATATTTTTCATATATTATGTATGAATTTTATTATTTAATAAATAAAAATACCTATAATTATAACATGACACAAATACGATATATAGTTTAATCTTTATGTTCAAAAACTTAATATTATGGTATTTTAAAATGTAATCTAATATTATAAAATTAAATAACGATTAAAAAGTTTAATTAAGCCCTTTATTATATTCTTCTAAACTTCTCGACATAATTGTACAATTAAAAAAAAGCTAACTTTTGAAAACACACAGAGAAAAAGTATAGATTAAAGGGGAGGACAATATTGTCACTAAGTAAACAGTTAACTCCAAAATCTTCTCTTATGGAGCTTTTAAAAATCAACTTATTGGAGTTAAATGAGCTAACTAATAAATCATTCACCAAACACATCAATACCTTTTTAAGATGTTCAAAAAGTTAACAATTAGTAAATAAGTTAAAAAAATAGCTTAAGTTGTTTACGAAACACCTCCATTGGCAACGAAATTCAAATTTTATTCTAATTTCTAAACCACTAAAAGCAAAAGTAAACAGCAAAAAAAAAAAACAAAACAAAACATAAGGAAACTGCTTTGACCCCAATTTATTAGGCATTAAGTGGCATGTTTTTTAGGGTTCCAACCTTATCAATTCTAACCTTTCTTCGCAAGTAAAGGAAACGGTCTTTCCTTCTTATATATTTGTCTTGCTTTCCATCATTACAAGTTAAATATGCAATGACGTCTCAATGACATTAAAGTACTTTTATCTTTTCCTTTTCTAACTTAATTAAGTCAATTTTTACTCCGAATCGCAAAGAAATATTAACTATGTAATAATTTTTTATAATCAGGATGTGACTTGGAATTAGAAGGAATGGCAAAACCAAGCATTTACCTTCAAGATTCGAGTGCAACTTCAATGTTAGTAGATCACTAGCTTCTTTCATCACTTCAATAGTTAATTATTATGATTGGTGACGTAAGGTATGATTATGCCCGTAGGTTACTTTTCTTAACGTATCGCTCTACAGTAACGATAATAAATAATTTAAAAGGAAAGTGACAGAATTTTGAAAGCGATACCAGGACCCCAAAGCCACCACCTTGACCATCCAGGTGCATTGGATCAGATTAAAGTTCTATGGTCTAACGAGGGACGGAGGTGTTGGAATTTTTCTTCTAGGCACGTGGGAATTTTTCTCAACCAAGTGTTTGTCCACGTGGGAATGCTGTGACCTTCAAATCATGCCAAACTCAGGTCTTCCAAATTCCAACTCTTATAAATGCTTCCACGTCACACACTATAGCCATGCAACACCCAGGCCCAAATGGATGAATCTGGTAAGGGCAACGAAAAGGGTGGAGAGGTTAAGTACCGCGGCGTCAGGAAGCGGCCATGGGGGAAATTTGCTGCGGAGATACGTGATTCCGCCAGGCAAGGTGCTCGGGTGTGGCTTGGCACCTTTAACACGGCGGAGGAGGCTGCCAGAGCTTATGACCGTGCAGCTTATGCAATGCGAGGGCACTTGGCTATCCTCAACTTTCCTCATGAATATCCGATGGGTAGTCTTGCTGCTTCCAGTAGTTCAGCTTCTAATTACTCTTCTGCCTCTGTGGGTTCATCTTCATCTTCCTCCTCAATGCAAAGAGAAGTTTTTGAGTTTGAGTACTTGGATGATAAGTTGCTAGAGGAGCTGCTTGAGGAGGAAGAGCAAAGGAGCAAGAAAAAGTGATCGAGTTGCCTTGATTTGACTGATCGTCCCTCCAGATTATGGTACACAAGTTTTTATAGAAATTGCCAAGGATTATAGATATTGATATATATCCAGAACCCATTCAATTGGCATAAGCTTTTATTCTGTGACGGATTTTGCAATCACGCGAAAAGGGGCTTGAATTCGCTATAGGAAACCAGATATATCTTCCAGGAAAACTTGAATTGGTGTGAAAAACAAAAACTTTCAACTAAGGTTTTTGCTTTCGGTGTGCTCAGCTTGTGTTTCTATGTGTAAATGTATAAGTGATGGTCTCAATTTAAAAGTTATCTGAAATTTTAGGGTATTTGCATCCCCCCCGGAGAGCACACTTTCTGAAATATAAAACTTACCCTCAACTTTTAGATAGTCCTTCCAATTAAGTTATTCAACTTCACTCAAGAAGATACATTATAATTTATATCTAGAAGTTCTCATAGCTTTTGCTTTTAGTTGGGTCTCTTGTTTTAATTTCTATAAACCCTATGATGATTCTGTGGAGGTGGCTGCATATTCTATTTCCTTCCAGAACTGCTTGTACATGCACCTTATTAAATCAATAAGTTGTGAACAATCTTGTAGTTCAACTAATATAAATTACATCTACGGTGAAGGATGAGCAAAGTATACACTATGTATCTCAAGAGTTGCAAAGTATCTCTCATTGTCTTCCCTGTAAAATAATAACATAAATTTGTCTGTTCATAGAATTTTGTTAAGAGTTTGAGATTTCAACTCAAATTAAGAAGCTAAATTTGGATCTTCGTGCCACAACTCAGTAAATCTTCACATCATCTTGAATTTCCTCTTAAAGCCAACATCAAATTTAAGCTCTACCTTCATCAAAATGCTCTTAAGAGCCAACATAAGATTCAACAAAGCCAATTTGCATTCAAACAAAGCTTGAGCTTCCTAAAAAGAAACTTCCTCATCATATAAACAATTCAATAAAATTTAACATCAAACTTTGTTTTGAGAAAATAAGGTATTTCAAAAATTGGTATTAGAAGTCTATGTGCTTCATCTTTATAAGAAAAATGTATGATATTAACTAAATAAATTGTGTTTAAACTATCAAAATATATAAACTCACCTCTTGATCCAAGCTGAACCCTCAACGCCAAATGCCTATTGCATTTTATCAGTGACCTTTTATTAAGTTGATGGATGATATGGGAACTTAATCTTTTAATTACACGGCAGTATTGTCATGGACATTAATCATTCTTTACATTCACAATTTAGAAAAATGAAACAACCTAATATCTTTAATGATACAATTAGAAACTGACCTATTATTTTTAACTATGAACTTGGTGGCTCTGAAAGATCTAGCTAAGATTTCAAGTTCCATTATCAGCTTTGGGTCATCAAAACTATATCACTTTCATCATCTTTCATTTTAGGATATTTAGTCATTTTAACTGAAAAATTTAATGTCCTAACTGAGACTTAAATACTAAGATTTTAATGTCATTCTTTAACAATGATTAAAAAACTAATTGATTAGTTAGTTCAATCCTAAAAATTATGAACTATTTAACTTAACGGTTTAGTTTACTTTAATAACTCTTATTATTAAAATTTAATTAATTTATTAATTAACTGACCAATTTTTGTAAAATAATCGTTTTTACAAACCAGAATAAACGAATCGGTTTTTGTTTGACATCATCCTTCAATTAAACTTTAATCTCTTCAATAAACAAAATAATATATTTTTTAATCATATTTTAAGTTTTTCAATTTTATTCAATCTTTATTATATATCAATTTTATAGCCTTTAAACTTTTTAGCTTGTTGGGTCTAAATTTTTGAAACATTAATCATCCATCTGCAAACACAAAATAGTCCATTCTGAAACTTGAAATTACCAATTTAAAAGGAGTTAATTATTTTTTAATTACTTACAGGCGAATGTGTCATAATCTATTATCGAGTTTCAGAACTTTCTTATGTACAAATTCGTAATATCCCCTTAGTAATCGTTTTATTACTAATATAATAATAATCAAGTCATTGTAATGATATTTTGATATTATAATATTACTTAAAACAATATTAACATCATAAGCACATTGCGAATTCTACAATAACTATATCGTAACATAATCAAAGAATGCATGATCCATAACCAATAATTAAGATAATAAAAATAGAATTTTGTATTCAAAATCATTGAAACCAGAAATGCAGTCCCTATTGCAATGATTTGCAATAGAAAGTGAAAAATTTTTATTTGATTATGTGAAATTTTATTGATATTATTTAGATAAAATTTAAATTATGAATAAAATATTAAACAAATCATACTTTTTTATCTTATTTATACAAAAATAAATTATTCCATGAAGTGTATTATAACTTACTATCACATTAAAGATATAAAAATCTAAATTAATTATGATATAACTCTCGCAGCTAATTCTGATTTATCAAGGATAAAACACTTCAGAGCATATTGATGTATATAATAATCATTTATTTCAATAACCAGAAGATATCACTTTGCAAGTTTCATCTCAATCTGCCCTTTAAACCTTTATTCATGTCCTATGATTCCAGATGATTTGTTCGTTTGGAAGAACTGTTTAAGTAACTTTTGATCATCGATTCTCCATGCGTCAGATTCTTATTATCACTTCTATGAGGTCTTTGATTCTTGCTATTACTAATATATTGCTGTCAGAATCCATGCATAAGTGTATAAAAATTTAGGCTTGTTAACCCCCATCATGAGTTTGCATCTACTTTGGATTTCCATGCTCAATCATTAGTAACCTATCTACAATGAACTCTCTCCCATTCTCTCTACATTTTTGGCTAATCACGCAGGGCCTAATCCAACAAAAGCAAGGAAATCATTACTCTGAGCAATATAACGACACAAACTGTTGATACTTGCAGCCCAGCGATTGGTCAATCACGACACTGGCAGAAATTTTGCGCACTTTGTTTAAGGTAGCATCTCCTTAATAAACTACGAAAACAGAGAATATAACTAAGAAATCGTTGATACACAAGTTGAAGTGTACTAATGCAACTTTGAATTACTCCATTGCAGTACCGCTAGATTCAGTCGCAATGTACAAAATAGTTTAGAATTAGCGCAAGTAATATGTAAAATACTGAGAACAGTGTGAACAGATTTTGCGAGATATCTGATCAAATGAATAACTGACGAAACTTATTAAACAATCACCAGTTCGCTACCTCGTTTATTTATATTTAAGGTATTGGTACTAAAAGCGAAGGTCATAGAAAGGCGAAACGAAACTCAATCTTGTGAACGTTTACTTTTCTCCTCTTCTGGTTCAAGAAGCTCTTCCAAAAGACTATCATCGAAACACTCGATCTCGAAAACTTGGCTTCCTTGTCCACTCGACGAGCTTCCTTGACCAAAACCGTCGCTGCCAATATTACCCGATCTTGAACTCGAAGAAGCAGCAGCAGAAGAAGAATGAAACGATTCTTTAGGGCGAGGAGACGACCCCATAATTTGTAAGTAGTAGTCATTAGGGAAATTGAGGATTGCAAGGTGACCTCTCATATCAAATGCAGCTCTGTCATATGCACGAGCTGCCTCCTCCGCCGTGTCAAACGTTCCTAGCCACAATCGTGCCCCTTGCCTCGAAGGGTCCCGAATCTCCGCCGCATACTTGCCCCATGGCCGTCTTCTAACTCCCCGGTAACGTACTTCGTCTCTTACTTTCTCTTCCTTCTTCCCTTTGCTAGACCCTGCTTCCATGGTAAATGTTTGCTTGCTTTCTTTCTTTGTTCACGTTTAAGATAACATCCAAGTTTAACGTACCCTTCTTTTTGGGTTTCAGGTTCGGTTGCTTTTAGAGGTTTCGTAGTTTTGACTTTTGATGTACCTCATCCATTGGAGGATCGGTATATATAGATTTTGGGCATATTGTGGCATATCTGACCGTTGATCGCTTTCACAACAACGTGAATTGACCATGTCTCAATTTCGTTGACCCAAAAAAGAAGACAATTATATTCATATAATAGAGCAAATTCATATTTGATTTCTACTTCTAGGAAGTTCCTTTGTAGCATTATTTGAATTTGGTTTGGACCTTATGCCTAAATACATACTTGTTTTCCAAGATAGTACGCTTCATAGGTTGATTTGGATTCTTTTTTTTTTTTTTTTCCCTCCTGTAAGAATAAAGTGCTTATTGATTGAAGCAATAGTGTATGTCACTAGGGAAGGTGAATACATATATGCTGACGACTAAGCAATATTGAATCACTTTTTTACTTTGATACCGATATCGCTTTTTAATAGGTGATAGGGACTCGCTTTATAAATAATGGATTTGCTAGCTCGGTAATTGATGGAATCATGAGATTTGTTGATATTCTTTGCTTATACCATTGAAGATAAAGCTTGTACTTGACATTAATTAATTAAGATATGCCTAAAATGTGAACAATTGTCATTCGGATCTTTAGATGGAATGTAAATGTAGAAGTTTTGATAAAGTTCCACCTCCAAATCGACTTACTGAGACCAACTTGAAGATATCAAGTGTTTGATTCTCACTTTGATTTGCGCGAATCATAATCAATCGTTGTTCTCGCAATTGTCTATAGAATCTTACTGGATCCCTATAGGAAATCGGAAAGATATAAAGGAAACGGGAAAGCAAGGCCATATTAATAGTGAAACTCGTCGTCATGTTTCTCTGCTAGAGATTTTTAAGAACCAAATTCTCGAGAGAATCTAACTTGAGACGGGGAAAAAAAGCCACCGCATTGTAAACACTAATGTTTTAAAAATCTGACTCGAAGTTAAACCAACAAAACAAAATGTTTAAGATTTTAAAAGTTCAATTGGTATTAGACCGTTATATAACTAGTTAAAGATTAAATAAAATTAAAAAATTTTGAGTGAACCGTAAAATTAAAAACTAAACAAAAAAGTTGATTAGCTTAAAATTTTTATTTTTAAACTGGCTGAATCAGTATGGTTTTTAAAATATTGGGACTCAAAACCTTAATGATCTTTCTCATACAAGATTGAAGTTAGCTCAAAGTTTATGATTGACAATTTTGATGATAACCGTATAATATTTTAAAATTCAAATTGGATTTATTTCCTTATACAATTAATGGTCTAATTTTCAAAAGGAAATAAAACATAAGAAATTACTTTCTTTCTTGCAGGAACCTTCTTAGTAAACTTTCTTTATTAATATCCAAGAGGATCTTACCATTTCAAATAATTAGCTCCTAAAAATTTTGTCTCAACTCAAAATTAAGAAAAGAACCAGTTAGTTGAAGAAATTGATTATTTAAAGAATAACAACAACACTGGTGAAATAACGAACATACTCAGGCTTTCAAAACATTTGAGCAGCATCTATATTCTTGAGAGTCACATCATTCTTATTGTGTCTTACAAATAAAATCACTCTATTAACTGAGAAATTAATATTTGAGGATTTACTTTTGATTTTACATTTTATTTTTCTATTAGATTTGAAAAGCTTGTTATACACTTCGAGTGTGTAAGGTTTGAAGAAACTTGAAAAATATGTACTTGTGAGTTTAAAGAGACTCGTCAAATTTAATAGGTGGATTCATATAGTGAGATACTTAAGTTGAATACTTGGGGACTGGACATAGACTTAGTTGTTAGCTAAACCAGTATAAATCGATTGTGTCCTTCTTCTTTCTCTTTAACTTCTAAATTTTCACATTGTATTATGCATTTGTATTCTTTTTAGCAAGAGGCTCCTTTATTTTTATAAGAGGCTTCTTCTGTTTTCAACTTGCAAGAGGTTTCTTCTGTTTTTAACTTGCAAGAGGTTCCTTTCAGTTTTAACAGATGCTTTCTATTTTTAAATTATTTTGACATGATTTATTATTCAGTAGGCTCATTTCGTTTAAGCAGGGTCCTATCCCACAAAAGGCTCCTATCGCCTAATAAATTCTTGTTGATTAAAAGGTTTTATCGTCTGACAGACTCTTACTGTTTTTATTCATTAATTAGTATTTATTATAGGAATTGAAAGAACTTGTGAAATTTTTTTGTCACACACAATTTACCTCCTTTTACATGTGTTTGCTTTATTAATTGATATCGTATTCGAGGACAGAATTCAGTTGAGAGAGTTATAGAGTAAACTGCCTACCTCTCAAACAGTAATGATTGAGTTTGATCTATTTCTTGAAGGTAAGCATCAAATTAATCAGAAAAAAAAGTATAGAAAATAGTTAAGCATGTTCCTTTGTTTTTCTTACAATAGTACTTTGTAAGGTTTGGCTTTATGCGCTAGGAATATAAATTGACGGTCCATGGTGGCAATATGTAGAATAGTTTCTGCAGAAATTTACTTCTAATGCATGAAAAGTTCTTAAGCTTAGGTGGTTTCATATCTCTCTCTTTGCCCTTTTGATAAAAGAACTTTTTCTTGTAATCCAACACTTTCTCTATTAGAACATTGATGCACTTAAATATATTCTTGGCCATCACTGATTTTAAGGATTAAATAATTAAAAGATTGAATAAATAAAGTGCAAAAATATTATTCATAACTCATTAATATCATTTATAACATTTGGTTACTTTTTATACAAGTTATGGATTTGAAATTACTAATTAAATCCCATGAAATTAAGAGAATTTAATTAATCTAATTTAATTAAAAATTTGAAAATATTATCTAATGCATTCGATCATCTGCGCATCTAAAGAATTTAATTGTTGCACTTTTTGAGTAAATAGTCAATTTATTAATTAAACTTAGACTTAATTAAAAAGGATGACAAGATTTTAAAATCACATATAAATTATTAAAGAACTAGAGATTAAATTATAAATAATTAATTTAGAAGCGTTATTCTCTCCTAAAAAAAAGGAAGCAATACATGATCAAAATAAATTAATAGAGTGAGAAAGATAAATAAACACAATTTTTTAAATTGATAAGAAAACATAATTTTAATCTAAAAATTGTAGAATAAGCATTTTCAAGCACAAATAAATTTTATTGAAGAATTATGTTAATCTCTCTCAAAAGTTATTTTAATACGTTTATATAAATCATAATTTATAATAAGAAGAGTTGCTGATAAAATAGGAAATTTTAATTTATCTTAAAAAGAGTTGTAAACAAAATAGGAAATTCTAATTTATCTTAATAAGAGTTTTAAATAAAATAGAAAGGAATCCAAAAATTTGTGAAAAATAAAAAAATTGTCCAAAATCGCAGAGAAATATTTTGATTAAGGCATAATCATGTGCTAATCAATCTTACATTCTGCCCAAATAGAGAAGAAGAGAGAAATGTTGCATAAGACTTAATCACGTAATAGTGAATGTCTCAAATCCGTTCAAGAATTTATATGCCTTGTCATAAACTATTAGGGAATCGAGTTGTAAAAGGGAGGAAAAAGTTCATTTAGGGGCGACTAATGGTTGCCGCAAAAATGAATAAGGTTGTTTGAAAATATCTCAACTTAAGAATAGTTTAAAAAAAAAACTCTGCTTAAAGAAAATTTGATGTAAACTAGGAATTGAAGATTTCATTTTTTAAAAATTGATTTCATTTACAATGGTAGTGGATACATTTTACAGAACCAAACTCACTTTGAGAAGTTTTTTGCGCCTTAAATGTGGTGAGAATGAATACATCTAGACATCTTAGTACAATCTCTGCAAATAACAGCTCTGATCAACTCAAGAATTGCATGGAGCAATGGAGGTCAAGAAAGATCGTCCCATCTCTAATAAATTGATCAATTTACTAGTCTTTGTTTGGAACCTGTGTAACGTGAGCCGAAACCTTTTTGGTCTAACCCTTAGCTTGAAATCGAAATTCTCAAAAGACTTCTTTTCCAAGATTATAATCATCCATTGCAAAGGATGTTAGTGTTGCTGATACATACTCTCTTGAACATGAAATAAATACTCGGAAAAATGATTACATGAAAACCCTCAAAAATTGGGAGTTACTTGATAATTTACCTCCTTTCCATGTACTACTGAAAATTTTATTTCTCAACTCAAAGGAATGATCTTTCACAAGAAATTAACTAAAAGATGGTCTACAACAGTTCAAACTTTTTATTGACACATCAATGATCAAAATATACAAGAGGTGATTAATAGCAATTTTGCTGCTTTAAGCTGAGGAAAAAAGGAAAAGACATAAGGGTCCATTTGCTTATAAAACTGAATAATAAGAATATTGAATAAACTTTAATGATCGTAAACTTAGCACTTTCCGTTACGAAAGGTTTGGCCGAAATTAATTTATAATAATTGCACTTGTCTCCTTCACCGGTGCCTTTTACTAAACTAACTATTAGCTATGGCTTTTATGTGCATAATTCTGTTTTTCATCGAACACAAACCATGATGCAAATGAATACTAGCTAATTAAGATTTATAGAGATAAGAGGTAGAAATAAAGAAACTGAAACCTGTAGCACTAATTTACAAAACTATAGGGACTACTATTTTAGTGATCATATAGTTTTCCCTGTTGTCTTGTTATGAAATAGCAAAAGGTTAGGGATGCCTTAATTACATGGCAAAAGTTGCGATTTATTCTTTCAAATTTCACATAATATTTAATGTTATCCTTAGTACCAATTTATACCTTAATGTTTATGATATAATACAAATTATAATTTCAATTTTAATTTCATTAAAGTTCTGCTGGATCTCGTCAAAACATTATTAACTTATTGTACTTAACTATTTAAATTTAGGGATCATTTGATTCCATTTCTATTTTTCTTTCGTATTTTTTATTTTAATTTTTTGTTTCTATTTTTGATTAGAAATAAAAAAAAATTTGATTGATATTTCTAATATAAGATTGAAAATAAAAATTTATTTGGTTGAAAGTTTACAATAAAAAACTAAAAAGAAAAATATATTATCATGTTTTTTTAATACACTCTTATATTAATTATTTTTAAATTAATATATTAAAATTTTAAATTAATTAATTGTCATTATTTTAATTACACTTTTTGTTAATTATTTTTAAAGATTGTCTAGTAGAAGTGTTAGATCTTTCAATAAATAATTGAATGTTTCTAAAACAAACATTAAAAACAGGACTTCAGTTCCTACTTCCTCCCCTTCTTCTGCACGTAAATCTAAATAAAAGAAAATCTTCTCAAGTACAAGTAACACATACATCATTACCCTCGTAGCCTCTCTCATTCTTGCGACTCTTTTCTGCATTGCCCAAGATTGCCCACCATCTTAGCCTACGTTTGGCCTCACTTTGTCTCAACCGCTCTTTTTTTGCCTACTGTCATCTTCTTTGGTAACAACTAAGACCACAGACGAAAATGCCGACGAGGACAACCTGGCTTATGTTGCTAGGCAACCCATGAGCATACCGTTGAAAATTTCAATCTTGAAGAACAGAAGTTGATAACTAAAGAATAGTAACGACATATGTAATTTTTAGCTTCACATTAGAATGAAAAGATCCAATCTTTTTGTTGTTTTCTTCGTAATCTTTTTTATGTTTTCTTCCCTTTACTTTAACATCGTGACTACTCAGGCCTTAAACTTTTAAGAGATGTGATAATAACCAATTAATGTGGCAGAAAAATGTAGTTGTAAATAACAGATAACAGATTAGCGGTTAATTTGTTGATTCATTCTTTTGTTGCTTTCTTGTATAAATAACAACAGGTTGCTTGTAACGAGATATAGTAATGGTGAATAAAATCTGAGGAACCCAAGAAATTTACGGTAAGTTCTTGGTTTATACATATATTTGTTTCTGAGTCCTATCATTGGTATCAGAGCTTTTCGGTCCTTGGCCATGGCAAAGGAAACAAGATCCCATGATCTTGAGAAGCGAGTTGAATGGATGATTAATGAAATCGATCAGAAGCAAATGGCGATGCGTAAACACACTGATGCGAAATTTCCTGAACTCATAGAGTTGATTCGAGGTATCAGCTTATAGAACCAAGAACGAGTAACAGTGATGGCGGACACGGAATCTGGTAGTCGTGAATCACATGTGGGTAGAATCCGACAAAGTTGGGGCAAATCAACTCGTTTAGAGTTTCCTAAATTCGCCGGTGACGGGTTAGATGGTTAGCTACTGCGCGCTGATTATTTTTTTGAGGTGGCAGATGTTTTACTAGCGAAGAAAGTGAAAATCGCAGCTTTACATCTTGAAGGGAAGGCACTTCAATGGCACCAAGGCTATGTAAGTCTCAAAGGCACCACTGCTTATGATAATTGGAAGGAGTATGTGTCTGCTTTGATTGCTCGATTTGGTGACAAGGCTTTTGAGGATCCACTTGCTGATTTAAG
This sequence comes from Erythroxylum echinodendron, assembly GCA_027575705.1. Classification (NCBI taxonomy): domain Eukaryota; kingdom Viridiplantae; phylum Streptophyta; class Magnoliopsida; order Malpighiales; family Erythroxylaceae; genus Erythroxylum; species Erythroxylum echinodendron. The sequence continues at coordinate 51,420,569 of JANZXR010000172.1, read as the reverse complement.
GAATCTTAAACAAGTATCAACTCTTCAAGTTACCGTGATGCTTTTGATGAGTTATATCCTAAGGCCAGTATAAGAAAAGATCAAGCATTAAGTTTTTTCTTGTCTGGTTTAGTAGATGAATTGCAAATGCCAGTTTGAATGTTTAAGCCTAAGACTCTAGCTGATGCTTATTCTTTCTCTACGCTCCAAGAATTGACAGTGGCTTCAAAACAAACCTAAGCCATCCTATTCCAAACCGACCTTACATTTTGCCACAAAATTTTCCCACTCTAAGCCTATAACAGTTTCAACACCTGTGCTACGAACATCAAACACTCCTATTATTACTCCGAAGGAACCATCTACTACCAACCTTCCTTATAATTCTAATCGAGCCTCTAGAATAACTAATAAGGAGATGGATGAACGTAGGGCAAAAGGGTTATGTTTTTGGTATGAGGAGAAGTATACTATGAACCATAATTGTACGAAGAAACGTTTGTATGTCATGCAATTAATACCTGATTGTGATGATGAATTAGAGGAGAATTCTATACTGGAAATTGAGGATTGTAACGCAGATGTTCATCTTTCATTGCATGCTATGTGGGGTCTGTCTGGGGCTTAGACCATGCGCATTAGAGGGGACTGCAATCATAAAAGGTTGAAAATTCTTGTAGATACGGGTAGCGCTCACAACTTTTTAAGTGCTATGATGGCATCCAAGCTTAAATGTGTGCTCACACCAGCTGCTGCGGTTTCTGTTAAGTTGGCAAATGGTCAAAGTTTACAGTGTAATAGTAAATGCATGAATTGTAAGTGGCAAATGAAGGGTACTTGGTTTACTGCTGATATGTATATCATTGATTTGGACTCTTATTATGTTATATTGGAGGTCCAATGGCTGTCGACATTGGGGGAGATCAGCTAGAATTTTCAAACTATGCGAATGACCTTTATGTTGTGTAATGAAGAAAAAATATTACAAGGGGAAGCTTGGAAACTTAGAGGAAATGAGTTGAATTGTCTTACTTTGTATGAGGAGCAGTTAGAGATTGTAGAGATTGGTGACAGCCCTATTGATGAGGAATTGTCTTGCTACAAATTAGAGTGTGGTGATCGATGGCCTAAATTGGAGATGTTAATGGCAGAATATAGTGATGTTTTTCAGGAGCCAAGTTCCCTACCACCTAAGCGCGCACATGATCATAAGATACCATTAAAGGAGGGTGCTTCTCCAGTTAATATACGACCATATAAGTATGCAGCCACGCAAAAGGATGCTATTGAAACTTTAATTGGTGACATGTTGAAAGTTGGAGTGATTCAAGCTAGTACAAGTCCTTATGCAAGTCCCATTGTATTGGTAAGAAAGAAGGATGCTACATGGAGGCTGTGTATTGATTATAGGGCATTAAACAACCAGACGATGAAGGATAAATACCCTATTCCAATTATTGAGGAGCTACTGGACGAGTTAGGTAATGCTTCTTATTTTTCTAAGATTGACCTTAGATTTGGGTATTAGCAAGTGAGAATGTATAAACCTGATATTCCTAAAACCGCTTTCAAAACCCCTGAAGGCCATTACGAATTCTTGGTTATCCCATTTGGCTTAACCAATGCTCCGGCCACATTTTAAAATCTGATGAATACTGTGTTCAAAGCCTTTCTGCAGAGATTTGTTTTGGTTTTCTTCGATGATATCCTCATTTACAGTGAGTCCATAGAGCAGCATGTGATTCATTTGCAGCAGGTTCTTCAAGTTATGAGAGAAAACAACTTACTTGCTAAACAATCTAAATGTGCTTTTAGGTGTAAATCTGTGGAATACCTAGGGCATGTTATCTCAAAAGATGATGTAGCAACTGATGAAAGTAAAATTACTGCAGTACAATAGTGGCTTGTACCGAAAACTCCAAAACAATTGAGGAGTTTCCTAAGCCTCACAGGATATTATAGATGTTTTGTTCAGAATTATGGGGCCATTGCAAAACCATTGGTGGATCTATTGAAAGATTTCATTTTTTTGTGGACGAATGAATACCAGACTACGTTTGTTAAATTGAAGGAGGCAATGGTGACTGCCCCGGTTCTTGCATTACCTGAGTTCACCAAGGATTTTGTTATAGAGACTGATGCTTCTAGCATTAGCATTGGCGCTATCTTGATGCAGAATGGCCATCCAATAGCTTTCATTAGCAAATGTTTGCCTCCTCGACATCAATTGTTGTCAGCTTATGAAAGGGAGTTTTTGGCCATTCTTTTTGTAATAAAGAAGTGACATCATTATCTGCAAGCACAGAAGTTCACAATTTTCACTAATCATCAAAGTTTACATTACCTGCTGGAGCAAAGGCTTAGTACTCCTACACAACAAGCATGGATGGCTAAATTGATGCAGTTCGGTTATGAAATTCGGTACAAGAAGGGAGTTGATAACAAGGTTGTAGATGCTTTGTCCAGACAACCTGAGGTATCCCTACTTGCCTTGACCTCCTTCATTCTTCCCACTGATTTATTTATGCAGATTCAAGAGACTTGGCAATCTGATTTGCAATTATCATTCATTATTATGGAAAAAGTGCAAAATTCTCAATGTCATCCTAAGTTTTCTTACTCGAATTCCCAATTGAGACAGACTGGTCGACTAGTTGTTGGGCAAAAGATGATTTTGCGAAATAAGTTCATTGACACATTTCACGTATCAGCACTTGGGGGTCATTCTGGGGCCATGGCTACGTATAAACGATTGGCTGCTTTATTGTATTAACCGAAAATGTTAAAAGATGTCAGGAAATTTGTCAGGCATTGTTCCATCTGTCAACGGTATAAGCCTGAGCTATTAGCTCCTGCTGGGTTGCTGTAACCATTGCCCCCACTGTTTCGTTATTCACTGATTTGACCATAGACTTTATTAAGGCACTTCCAAGTTCCTACGGCAAAACCATTATTTTTGTTGTAGTTGACAGATTGTCCAAAATTTCCTATTTTATTGCCTTGTCCCACCCATTGATTGCTAAACAAGTTGCTACTACATTCCTTGATTATGTGTAAAAATTGCATAGTATGCCTCAAAACATTACAAGTGATTATGGCTCCACTTTTCTCAGCAACTTTTGGAGAGAATTTTTTCAACTTCAAGAGGTGCAAGTGCAATATTCCACTGCTTATCATCCACAAACAGATGGTCAATCCGAGGTGGTGAACAGGTGTCTTTAATGTTATCTTCGATGTGTTACTGGTGACTTACCCCATTCTTGGGTTCAGTGTCTTTCCTTGGCTCAATACTGGTATAATTTGACGTTCCATTCTTCCATTCAAATGTCCCATTTTGAAGCTCCCTTGGGTTTCCACCGCCCATCTATAACCCCTTTTTTCCCTATGACTCCAATGTGGCTGCTGTTGACATTTACTTGAGAGATAGGGAATCTACAATTGCTCTGCTAAAGCGTCACTTGCAACGTACAACTCAACGTATGAAATCTCAGGCAGACAAGCATCGCATTGATCACAATTTTGAAATTGGTGATTGGGTGTATTTAAAACTTCAATTGTACCGACAAACTTCTCTCAGGTCCCGACATCAAAAGTTTGAACCAAAGTTTTATGGGCCATATCAAGTGTTAGATAAAGTGGGTGTTGTTGCCTATAAGTTGAATTTTCCCTCTTTCGCTCAACTCCACAATGTCTTTCATGTTTCTCAGTTAAAGCCGGGTTTCCCTCCTATAGGTCCAGTTCTAGATCTTCCATCTATTTCTCATATCCAGGATGCCATGCCACAAGCAGTGTTAGATCGTCAGACCGTGAAATGCAAAAATACAGCTACTACGCAATGGATGGTGCATTGGAAAGGGTTCTCTCTTGCAGATGCGACTTGGGAGTTCGTCAATGAGTTACGTACAAGGTTTCCTACGTTCCTTGGGGACAAGGAAACTTAAGCGGGCAGTATTGATAACAATCAATTAATGTGGCGGAAAAATGCAGTTGTAAATAACAGATAACAGATTAGCGGTTAATTCTTTGATTCGTTTATTTGTTGCTTTCTTGTATAAATAAAAATAGGTTGCTTGTAACGAGATATAGTAATGGTGAATAAAATCTGAGGAACCCAAGAAATTCACAGTGACTTCTTGATTTGTACATGTATTTGTTTCTGAGTCCTATCAAGATGATGGAAAATACTTTGCCTTCGTTACCTCCATTGTTGACCTTTTTTTTAAAGAGGAAGGTATTGCATTAGTAGTCGCGGAAGCAATAGAATCAATCAAGTAAATAAGGAAAAATAGTATAAGCACACAAACTTTTTACATGGAAAACCTAACTGTGGGAAGAAAAACCTACAGAACGAAGAGAGCTTGAAAATATGCACTACGTTAATAGAGAAAAATTACAAGTATTTTTCTCTCTCATTCACACAAACTTTAGGACTAATGAAGAGTGCACCAATTCTGTGTTTCAACGGACCCCTTAAGAGGTGTTTATATAGTAGTATAATCCTAGGGTAAGAAACCTACATAGAGTAGGAATTTGAAATAGTGTCACATAAGAAAACCTATACAAAGTATGAATCTACACAAAGTAGAAGTCTTGAAGGCTTGGGCCATTATCCCAACAAATCTCCTTCTTGACACAAGACTGAAAGTAGAAACTCTCTTCGTCGTAAGCCCCAAAAGGCGCTCAAGTATCAAGAATACCGATTAAGTCCAGGCAATGCTTGAACTTAGCAATAGATAGTGGCTTCGTCAACATGTCAACAGGGTTTTTTGCGGTGTGAACCTTCTCAACAATAACTTCACCTACTTTAACAGTATCCTGAATGAGGTGACGTCGAATATCAATATGCTTAGTATTAAAGTGGTACTTACTATTTCTCATGAGATACATGACACTTTGACTATCACAGAAGACAACAAGGACATCTAGTTGTAGACCAAGCTCTTTAACCAAACCTCGGAGCCAAATAACTTCTATCACTCCTTCAGTAGTAGCAATATATTCTATTAGAATTTTTAGTATGGGCAGTGTGAAGTCAATTAATAAGAATTAGACTTGGGTCAATCATTACTAAAATGACTAAAACTAATCATTTGGATAGTTGATCCTTACCATTTATAAACCCTTTGATATTTTCATGTTTAATAAATATGAGATACTCTAATACTTTCCATCAAATGCAACTAGGACTAGACATCTAGTTATCAGTTGAAATAAACGCAACTATAACTGGACCTAGCCACTGAGACTGAACATCCAAACGGACAACTAGAAAATTAATAATCCACTCTAAACCTGCTATGATACTATGACCAAAAAGGAATGAAAAGGAAAATAGTCTCATTTATTTCTGTGAACGAAAGGCTATTATATAGCCTTGATGTAAAGAGTGTTCAGAAGTTTGTTGTAACAGAAAGTTATTAAAAAAGATTGTGTAAATAAAATAAAAGTCCCAAGTAACAAGACCCAAGAGTCCAAAACAAAAGAAGGCTTATTTCAGTATGTAACTTATCGTATAGAAGCCATAGTCCAATATTGTTAAGGGACGAAATTAGGGTTTGGTGGGTTAGGGGTCTATCACCCCTCGTAAACGGGACGGTACACATTATGTACCACGCCTAGTCTGAGAAGCAGAGAGTGAAAGAGAGGGCCAGAGAGGGGTTTGTTGAAAATATCGAGGAGTTAATTGATGGAGGGGACGAGAAGGAGGTGAAGGAAGTCATACTTGAGTTTGTCATAAACAACGTAGCAATCGATTTCAATGTCCTTCATACATTCGTGAAAAACTGAGCTCTCGACTATATGGATCACGGATTGGCTATCGCAGTAAAGGTATGCCAGGTGTGAGTGAGGGACGGTAAAATAATGGAGGATGTAATGGAGTCATTGGAGCTCCCAGGTGGTGGCGGCCAGGGCTTTGTATTCCACCTCATAGGAGTTCATGGAAACGATAGGTTGCTTCTTGGACTTCCAGAAGACGAGGGAGTGGCCCAAAAAGGTACAGTAGCCGGTGATGGATTTGTGAGTGGTCGAACAAGTCGCCCAGTCGGAGTCAGAGAGGGCTCGTAGGTGAAGATCTGGGGTATTAGGAAATAAAATTCCTTGTCCGGGATGCGATGGAGAGCTTGCATGTGCGTGGTTGTTGGAAGAGACATATGTTGGGAGAGTTGTTGGACGCCAAAACAGATGTCTGGCCAAGTAGTATTGAGATATAAAAGCTTGCTAATCGGACATGGAAAGGGGGTAGGGTTGGAGAGTGTTTCTTCATCAAACAGAGGCCGAGAGATGGCAACCATAGGGGTGAAGATGGGCTTACTGTATAGAAAGTTGACTTTATGAAGGAGTTTCAAAGTATATTTTTGTTGGAAAAGATTGATGCCAGATGAAGAATGAGCTAACTCTATATCGATAAAGAACTTAGCTGAGCTTAATTCTTTGATTTTGAAGGTGGAATCTAGGAAGCATTTGGTGAAGTGAATGAGAGCAAGTGTGTCACTTGCCAGGAGAATGTCATCGGCTTAAACAAGTAGAAAGAGACAACCACCAAGGTGATGTTTATTGAACATTGAATGATCTGATGTGGATTGAGTGAAGCCTTGGGAAAGTAGTGCAAAGGTGAGTTTAGAAGGCCATTGTCCGCTTGAATGTTTTAAGCCATAAATGCTTTTATGTAAACGACAAACTAACTCCGGATGTGGAAAGTGAAAGCTAGGGGGAGGTTTCATGTAAACTTCCTCTTGTAAATCTCTATGCAAGAAGGCATTATTGATGTCCAGTTAGTGGAGATGCCAGCCTTTGGAAGCAAAAATGGCTAATAAAACCCATATGCTAGTAGTCTTTACAACAGGTAAGAATGTGTCTGTATAGTCTAAGCCTTATTGTTGATTAAAGGCTTTGGAAACTAATCGACTTTTACAGTGTTGGAGACTACCATTGGTATTGAATTTCCACCTATTTACCCATTTGCAGCTGATGGTAGACTTTCCTAGAGGCAAAAAAGTAAGATCCGAGGTATGATTGTCATTTAAAGCTTTTAATTTGACAGTCATAGCATCTATCCATTCTTGGTATTGAATTGCTTGGGTATAAGATGTACATTCTGGGGAGGAAATAATGGATGCAATATAATTACTGTGTTGAGGAAAGAGGTGTTTATGAGATATAACAGAAGAGAGGCTATGAGGAGATGTAAGAGGTAAGGTAGGACAGTCATAATCAGTGAGGTAGGAAGGGGGTCTGGACACTCTAGTGGATCGTCGAGGGGGTAGGAAGGGAGAGGGTGGAGTTGTAGGTAACTGAGAAAGAGATGGTGGAGGAGCAGTTGGGGAATCTGATAACATAGGGAAAGTAGGATCAGGGGTGTGTAGAGGGTGGGAGTGGGCAAGATAGATGGTTCAAAGGAAGAGTTTGTAAGGGAATTTTGATAAGGGAAGATGTGTTCAAAAAAGGAGACATCGCGAGATAGGAATTATTGTTGGCTGGTAAGGTCAAACAGTTTATAGCCTTTTATGCCTGTAGAAAAACAAAGAAAAAATGCACTTCTTTGCCCTTGTGTCAAACTTGCCTCTATGAGTGTCTTTGGTTGAAGCAAAACAGAGGCAGTCAAACACTTTTAAAGTGGACAAGTCAGAATTATTACCAAAGAGATAGAAAAGGGGGATTTGTTACCTAAAATGGGGGAGGGGATTCTGTTAATAAGGTATGTGGCATGTAGGACACAATCTTACTGGAAATGGTAAGTAGATGAGCTTGTAGTTTTAGGGCTCTTGCTACGTTTAAGATATGTTGATGCTTCCGTTCTACTCTGTCATTTTACTATGGTGTTTCAACACATGAGGTTTCATGTAATATTCCACATTTTTTGTAGAAATTTGTCATAGCAAATTCAATGCCATTGTCACTTCGAATTTGTTTGATTTTTCTGTTAAATTGTCGTTCAATATAGGCACAAAAATTTTGTAGCAAATCCCTGTTTTAATTTTGTGTCTTTTATCATATAAATTCATGTTAATCTGCTATAGTCATCCATAATGTTCAAAAAAAATTATGTCCAAGGATAGAAGGTGCGTGATAAGGTCCCCTGATATCAACATGAATTAGCTCAAAGTAAGAACTAGCAATAGATGTATTGGAAGGGAAAAGTAATCTTTTCTGTTTAACAAAGTGACAAACATCACATTGATCTGTAAAATGAAAAATAATAGAGTTATCCATGCTAGAGAGTGTTTGTAGTCTTTGATAGGTGGCCTAATCGTCTGTGCCAAAAGTGCTTCTGGTGTGAAGAAATGTTGCAAAGAATAGGGTTAGTGGCTGGTGCAGCTAAAGAAAGGCAGTAGAGACCATTTTTGTGTCTAGAAAAACCAATCATCCTCAAGGATTTGGTGTCCTGAATGGTGTAAGAATCAAAAGAAAAAGTTAGTTAACAATGAGAAGAATTGGTAAGTTTGCTGATGGAGATTAAATTAAAAGAAAAATAGGGACAAAGAGTAGATCATTGACAGTAAGGAAAAGAATTTGTACGATTCCTTTATGTGTAACTGGAACAGGTTCTCCATTGGGTAATTTAACAGTCAGGTTGTTTACTGTATTGTAGGTTAAGAAGTTTTCTAAGGAACAAACGACTTAGTCTGTGGCTCCAGAATCGAGGATCCAGGTGGATGACCATACAGAAGAAAATAGATCAGGCTTGAGTGTACCTTTGTGATCAGTTGAGACAGTATTGAACTGTCCAGTAATCATAGATTTTCCTTTGGATTCTTTGTCTTTTTGCAGTAATTGTATAAGTTGTGCATACTCCTCTGCTGTTAGGTTGTGATCAAGAGCACGTGGTGAAGAAGACTGTCTAGCAGCTGAAATAATATCAGCATCTGATACTTGTTCTTTCAGGTGAGTTTCTACAGAATTAATTGCCTTGTGCCTGCTAGAATTAAAATCTCTGTTTTTCGTATTATTTCTACTGTTTGAGGAGAAATTTGGTGAAAATCCATGTTTCTTGTAGCACTTAAATTCTATATGCCCAACATTCCCACAAAAGGTACAAATAGGTCTTTTACTTTGATGGTATTGTCGTTTGGGGTCTATTTGAGCAATAAAAGCTTAAAGTTCGGTAATGGGTAAGGGGGATAGATTATGGTGTAGGTTGTTTAGCTGTCACTCATGTTGGGCTACCATAGCAAAGGTCTTTTTAATATTAGGTAAAGGTTCCATCAACATAATATGGGATTTGGCAGTAGCATAAGAGTCGTTTAGCCCTCGGAGAAACCTAATAACACAATTAGCATCTTACTAGGTTGTAATAAAGTTCTGGGGGTCACAAAAACATTGAGGTTGACAGCTACATTTAGGTATGCATCTGAGGTTAAAAAATTCATCCGATAGCATTTTGAGATGAATGCAGTAATCAGAAACGAAAAGAGTACCTTGTCGAAAACTATAGATTTCCTCTTGTAGGTCAGAAATTTTAAAGGAGACTGCTTGAGAGAATCTGCTTTCCAAGTTTTTCCAAACCTCCATAGCTGTGTCAAACCATATAATACTTTAGGCAATTGAATCTGAAGCAAATCTAAGCAACCAGGATAAAACCATTGTGTTGCACCTTTCCCAATAATCAAACAAAGAATCATTTTTGTTTGGAATAGGGATAGTGTCATCGATAAATCTTAGTTTATTTTTTGATAAAAGAGCCATTTTCATTGATCCAGCCTATGAGTGATAATTTGTGCCATCTAATAAAGAAGAAACAAGAATGAGAGATGGGTTTTCACTAGGATGAAGATAGTAGGGGCTGGCTGGGTGGTCTTCTAATTTTATAATATTTTGATTATGTTGAGATTGATTTGTTGTAATACTAGCATATGAAGGGCCACCTAACATGATGAAGGCGGTCAGAACAAATCGAGAGGATAAAAGTGTAGAGTCCATTAACAAGAATTAGGCTTGGGTCAACCATTGCCAAAATAATTAGAACTAGTCATTTGGATAGTTGATCCTTACCACTTATAAACCCTTTAACATTTTCATGTATAATCAATATGAAATACTCTCGCATATTCCGCTCCAGTGATTGATAATGTCATAATGGACTGTAGAGAAGAATACCAACTGATAGTGAAATCACAAAGAGTAAAAATATAGGATGAAAGTGACCTTTTCCAATCAAGGTCACCACCGTAGTCCTCATCAACATAGCCAACTACACCACTGAGATCAGAACAACTTTTGTCAAAGACCAAACCGAGCTCACTAGAACCCTTCAAGTAGTTAAAGATCCACTCCACACCTTCCCAGTGCTCTTTACCAGGATTATGCATATACCTAGATACAACATTGACAGCATAGGCCAAATCTGGCTAAGTACAGACATCAAGCTACCAACGGCACTGGACTACAGAACGCGAGACATAAGTTCCTTAGCTTCACTAGTAGGTGGGCATTGTTCAGCAGTAATTTAAAGTGTGCTATTCCAATGAAGAAGTAATGGGCTTACAGTGAGCTAAATTGAACTTGACAAGCATCTTCTAAATATATTTCCTTTGAGAGAGCATAAGTTTACCTGCTTGACGATCCCCAATAATCTTCATCCCAAGAATCTTCTTAGCAACACCTAAGTCTTTCATCTCAAATTCACTGCTAAGCAGGGCTTGAACCTATCATTAAGAGATTTACTAAGTGTCGCAATCAACATGTCATCAACATAAAGCAAAAGATAGATGAAAGAACCATCAGCGAACTTTTGAAAATAGACATAATTATTGTAACTACTTCTAGAGTAACCTTGCCCAGTCATAAAAGAGTCAAACATCTTATACCACTGTCTCGGAGATTGCTTAAGACCAAACAAAGATCTCTTTAAACGATAAACATGGTCCTCTTTTCCTTGAACCACAAAACCCTCCAGATGATGGATGTAAATTTCTTCTTCAAGATTACCCTACAAGAATGCAATTTTCATATCCATTTTCTCAAGCTCCAGGTCATGAAGAGCAACAAAAGATAATAGTATGCAAATAGAGGTATGATGTACAACGGGAGAGAATAGCTCATTGAAATCAACTCCTTCACGATGATTAAAACCATGTACAACAATAACACGATTACCCTTAGTAAGCTTCACCAAATCCCAAGTCTCGTTTTTATAAAGACTTTCAATTTCTTCCTATATAGCACCAATCCAATTCCCAGCATCTGCATTAGCAATAGCCTCAGAATAAGTGTCAATTTCTTATACAGGAACTAAAGCATAAGCAAAAGATCACAATCATAATCATGCATTCTCACTAGAAATTGGGTCTGTCTCTTAAAACGATCTCAAGCCAATACATAATCAGGTTGCATTGGTGGTGAATCAACTTGTACAGTGGCATCAGTCTGAGTTTCCTGAGACTCAGAAATAAGTGGGACTATCTCCTTAGGGGGAGTAGCAGGGATGACGCATTCTACCATCTCCCTTATACTAGCCTCATCATCTTCAGATATCTTGAGCGTAAACAGACGTTCTTTGAGACAAAGTTTGTTGGCCAGACTCTTTGTCATGTAAAGGGACTCTAATTTTAATTAAAGTCATGCAGAAGTTGTCTCATGGACTACTTCCCAGAGCACTTCATGTGTCAAGCATACTTGAATAGTAGACAAGACTTTTTCCGAATCCTCGTCTGGCATATTGGCAGGTTTCTTTGTCTTGTAAGACAAAGCTTTCTTCAATCCTTATTGTGTGATAACAACTTACATCTGAACCTTCCAAATAGCAAAACTAATTTTTCCGTCAAACTTGTCGATGTCGAACTTGGTTGAAAGAGACACAGCGACGACACTTAATTGATTAAAACGAACCTTGCTCTGATACCAATTTGTTGTGCTAGTGGTCACGGAAGCAATGAAATCAATTAAGTAAATAAGGAAAAATAATAGAAGTATATGTAATTGTTACATGGAAAACTCTAGTGTCGGGAGAACAACCTACAGGGCGAAGAGAGCTCAAATATATGCACTATATCAATAGAGAAAATTTACAAGTGTTTTTCTCTCTCACACATTAGGACTAATGAAGAGTACACCAATACTATATTTCAACAGACCCCAAGTGGTGTTTATATAGTAGTATAATTCTAGGATAGGAAATCTAGTATAATTCTACAGTAGGAAACCTACCCGGAGTAGGAATTCGAAATAGTGTCATATAAGGAAAGAAAATTTACACAAAGTAGGAATCTCCATAGAGTAGAAGTCTTGAAGGCTTGGATCATTATCCCAACAAAAGGACATAAAAGAACATAAAAGATAAAGAAAAAATAGGGACATGTTATTTTTATGGAAAAACCCTATTTTAAAAATATACAAAATATCTTTTTAACATTTATGTAAAGTTGTTGCATTTTTTTATTTTTGGAAACAAAAAAATGATAATAATACTCAACTAAACACATTTTAATGACATATGTCTCTTTTTACAAAAACTGAAGAATCTGTAACTTCTAGAGATTTTAGGGTAAAAGTGATTCGATAATCACTGTTTATTTCACTCTATCAATTACAGTAAGTATAGATGGTATTTACACCATCACTAAGAAAAACGACACTAAACTATATACAAAATACAAACACCAGTACACTACTTATCTACTTATCTATAATACAATACTCTAAACTATACAGTATAAATATAAAGCATTCTATAGCCCACCCTCAAGGTGGAGCTTGGTGCCAATCACACAAGCCCAACTTGGACAACAAAAAAGAAAAAACAGGAGCAAACAAAGCCTTAGTGAACATATCAGCCAATTGAAGCTTGGAAGGAATATGTTGAGGAAGAACGAAGCCTTCTTTATACTTATCACGAACCAAATGACAATCAATCTCCAAATGCTTAGTCCTCTCATGAAAAATAAGATTAGCAGTAATATGAACAATAGCCAAATTGTCACACCACAATGAAATAGGAAATGAAATGGACACCCAAAAATCGGCCAGTAAATAAGAAATCCATTGCAACTCCCAAACCGTAGTAGAAAGACTACGATATTCAGCCTTTGCAGAAGATCGAGAAATAGTGGATTGTTTCTTAGTCTTCCAAGAAATCAGAGCATCACCTAAGAACACACAAAAACCTGCTGAAGATCGTCGACTAAAAGGACATGCAGCCCAATCCGCATCACAATAAGCTTGTAAAAAACAAGGATTGTTATAAGGAAAGAATAAACTTGTAGACGGAGACTACTTCAAATACTTGAGCACATGAATAGCTGTCAGCCAATGTTGCTCAGTAGGAGCTTGAACAAATTGACTTAACTGCTGAGTCGCATGAGTGATGTCAGGTCGGGTAAAACCAAGATAAAGGAGACGTCCAACTAACCTCCAATATCTATCCGGATTCTCCAATAAAGGAGAACTAGCATCATCAAACCGACAGTGAGGAGATAAAGGAGTGGCTGACCCTTTCGAACAAGTTAACCCTACATCCTTGAGAATATCTAACACATACTTGCGCTGATTCACATATAAGCCATTAGATGATCTAGCTAGTTCTAACCCAAGGAAAAAATTTGCAAACCCTATATCTTTAATAGTAAATTGCTCATGTAAAAATCGTTTGACTTGAGTAATAAATGCCTCCGTCGGACCCATGATCAACACATCATCGACATACACAACAAGAGCAATATAATCATTCCCTTCTGGTTTAAGAAAGAGACACAGATCATGAGCAGATTGCACAAAGTTCTGTTTACAAAGAGAAACAGTAAGCTCATGATTCCATTATCGTGAGGCTTTCTTTAGGCCATATAAAGACCTCATCAAATGGCAAACTTGATTAGGAGAAGCCTTGTGTTCCTTGAAGAGGTAACATGTATAATTCCTCATCAATATACCCATGCAAAAACGCATTATTTATATCCAATTGATGTAAAGGCCATCCTTTAGTAACAGCAATAGCTATAAAAATTCTCACAATATCCATTTTAGCAACTGGAGAAAAACACCCATTATAATCCACTCCCTCAATTTGATTATAGCCCTTTTCCACTAGCCTAGCCTTATACCTATCAACAATTCCATCAGGATTGAGTTTAACTTTATAAACCCATTTAGAACCTATAGCATTCTTACCCTTCGGTAAAACAATCAAATCCCAAGTATGATTATTATCAAGGGCTGCCAACTCATCCTCCATAGCATTCAACCAATTCAAATTAGTTTTAGCTTGTTTAAAAGAACTAGGTTCTTCAATATTAGACACATTTGCTAAAAAAGAATGATAATCAGATGTAAGATAAGAAGAGAAGACAAAAGGATATGTAGGTGGTGTATGAGAAGAATTAGGTACAGGTGGGACAACAACAGGAGCATTATCAGTAATAGATGCATGTGAAACAAAATCATCCAACCAATTAGGCCGTCGGGTCACACGAGTACTCTTACGAATAGGAGCTAGACTCTGTGCTAGATCAGTGGAGCATGCAGTGGAGCATGGAGTATCAGAGGAAGAAGGAGCTAAAACATCCGAAGAATCCACATCAACATTTTCAGTTGATGAGGATTCTTGATACATAACAGATGGTAAAACAACATTTTCAGTTGATGAATTGGGCAAAGGAATTGTTACTGGAGACAAGGAAATGGACTGAAAAGGAAAATTATTTTCATAGAAAACAACATCCCTAGAAATGAAAATATGATGTCTTTGCAAATCATAAAGTTTGTAGGCCTTTTGCCCTGAACAATAACCAATAAAAACATATTTGAAAGCCCTAGGTGCAAACTTGTCGTTAGGAGGAAAAGTATTAGAAGCATAGCACAAACAACCAAAGGTTCTCAGAAAATTATAATCAGGTTCTTTATGGAAAAGAATAGAATATGGAGACTTCCATTGCAGGACAGGTGTTGGAAGTCTATTTATGATGTAGGTAGCAGTTAAAATTGAATCTCCCCAAAATTGTTTTGGTAAATGGGACTGAAACATAAGTGCTCTAGCAGTTTGATGTGGAGTATAAGGAAAAGTTTTCTTTCAACAACTCCATTTGTTGTGGAGTATAAGGAGAAGTTTTTTGATGTATAATACCAAAGTTGACAAATATTTCCTAACAACTATGACTTAAAAATTCTGTCCCATTATCAGTTCAAACAACCTTAATAGTAGCGTCATATTGGTTTTGGATATGTTTAAAAAACTTTTCTAAAAAGGTTGAAGTCTGATTTTTATGTTTGAGTAGGTAATTCCAGGTTATTCTAGATAAATCATCCTCTATGGTGAGGATATAGTGTGCTCCACTAATTGACCCTTGCTTATAAGGACCCCAAAGAACCATATGCAACATTTCAAAACATGCAACTGTACTAATACTGCTCTTAGGAAAAGGAAGTCTAGTTTGTTTTGAAAGATGACATACATCACACGATTGTTCAGAAAAATTCATATTATTGAAAGAATGCTGCAGCTGTTTCAGTACATTGAGAGAGAGATGACCCAATCTTTGGTGCCAAAAAACATCATCAATAGCACTATGACAATATATTGGTTTATTTTTACTATTTCCTAATCATGTGATGTAAGACAAAATGGTATTTTGATGAAAAGAAGATTTATCAAGAACATAAAGTCCTGCAATTACCTTTCCAACTGCTAAGACCTCATCAGTCACAAGGTCCTGCAAAACACAAAAGGTGGCATAAAAGGAGAATGTGGTAAAAGATTGACAAGCTAATTTGTTGACTAAAAACAAATTATATTTGAAAGAAGGTCTAAGTAAAACGGATGATAGATTAAGATTATCACAAAGAACAATATTCCCTGTGAAATCTACTGTCTTAATTGTGCCACTCGGTAAGTGAATAGGGGTATATTTGGCTACGGGTGTAGGTTTGTTAAACAAGTCAATATTATGGCACATATGATTGGAAGCTCCTGTGTCTATTATGCAAGAACCACATTCAATTGAATTAACTGAACTAAAAGAATGATTGAGAGTGTCACCTGCAAAATCATTGTAATGTGCAAAGTTGATGACAGCTCCTTCCTTGTCCTTTATGTGCATCTGCTTCACTTGACTTTGCATAAAACTCAGGATCCCTTGTTGAATCATTTTTGCCACATCTTGTTTCCAGGCTGGTTCCTTTGTATCTTTCTCCATTGAGTAATCCAAAGGTGAATCACTCATATTAAGCAACTCCTTATTCATGTCTCCCCCGTTTTTATCCTTCTTAAACCAATCCAGATACCCAT
Organism: Erythroxylum echinodendron; assembly: GCA_027575705.1. NCBI lineage: Eukaryota > Viridiplantae > Streptophyta > Magnoliopsida > Malpighiales > Erythroxylaceae > Erythroxylum > Erythroxylum echinodendron. Next base: position 51,404,377 of record JANZXR010000172.1, on the reverse strand, counting down.
GAATTTTGAAACAGGTATATCGAGTGTGTCTCCTCATTTTACAAAAATCACAATACAAGTCATCCTTATTCACCTGTTTCTAGGAACTACCTCTACCAACACCTTCCCACTACTGTCACCAAAACCACGCACCAACATTGCACTGCTCATATTATCAGCAAATGAAATATTCACCTCCCTCTGCTTTTCAACCCTAACAACCATCGAGTAAGCCCTATCCACATGAGGCAAAGGATCCATTACAAGAATCTGACTCCTAATAGCATCATATTCCTCATTCAAACCCATCAAAAATTGTACCAATCTATCATTATCCCCAAATTCAATCAATTGTTTAAGAGACCCATATGAACATTGCTTTAGGGCTCCACATGAACATTGCGGAATGGGAGCCAAGCAATTTAACTCATCCCATAGTCGTTTCAGTTTAGTAAAATAACTGAAGATAGATAAATCCCCTTGTGAAATTGAGTTGATGTCCCTCTTGAGCTGATACAGCAGTGGCCCATTGCACTCTCCATATCGCCTCTCTAGGTCTTTCCATAAATCCCTAGCTGAGCTCGTATACAGGAACGACTCGACGATATCCTTAGAGATGGCATTTAGTATCCACGACGTCACCATAAAGTCCACCTGACACCATCGATCATAATCTGGTGAATCTTCCCTTGGCCTCTCACATTTGCCAGCGGCAAAATCGAGCTTCAACTTCTCCCCCAATGCGATTCGCATCGCACGACTCCACGAGAGGTAATTATTCCCACTTAACGGAGTCGTGACAAGCACCATGCCTGGATGATCCGA
>JANZXR010000172.1:51365207-51381389 GCA_027575705.1 Erythroxylum echinodendron | reverse complement strand
AAAACCATCACCTTCTAAAACCATCCCTACCTCAGATACAAATCCCACTCCAAAACCAAATCCAGAATTTGTGGATTAGTCTAAAAAAGACCGGCTCCTTCAATCTTGGCTACTAGCATCCTTAACTGAGGAGACCCCCTCATTATTGGCCTTAATTCTTCTTTTGAGGTTTGGCAGGCTCTATCCAATGCCTTTGGTACAATTTCCATGAATCGTCAACTCTAATTGCATATCGAACTTCACGAACTTCGCAAAAATGACCTCTCTATTTCGGCCTATCTCCAATAGGCTAAATCCTTAGCTGATCAACTTAGTGCTGCTGGTCGTCCTCTGTCTACCGCTGAATTCAACACTATCATATATAAGAATCTTGGTTTTGAATTTCATGCCATCATTACTAATCTAAATCTTCGCCCAGAGCCTGTCTCCTTTTATGAGCTCCATGGTCATTTGGTTGCCCATGAGCTTCTTCTCAAAAATCTTCATCAGCCTATGGCAAATCTAAGTTTGATGAGTAATACACCTCTTCTTCCCACTCCAACATCTAGACCACGGTCCTTTGCTCCTTCTACAAATCAAGGCAATTTTCATCGCCGTGTCACTTGTCAAATCTGTGGGAAGCCGAATCAATCAACCTTGACATGTCGCCGACGTTACAATAGTGACAACAATTGGAGCAATACTTCTGATAATTCTTCATATGCTCCTCGCCCTACGTATCGTCCTAATGTAGCTCGCAATCAATCTCCGACAGTACACATGGCTCATACACAATCTTCCACTGCTGCACAAGTCTCTTGGTTCCCTGATACAGCAGCTAATTACCATGTTGTTGCTGACTCTCAGACTATGACTGCCATAAATGAATACACTAGTACTGATCAACTTTATGTGGGTAATGGACAAGGTCTGAAAATTTCTCATCTTGGTATTAGTTATCTTTCTTCTCCTGATTGCACTCTTAAATTGAATAATGTTTTATGTGTTCCTGATATTACCAAAAATTTGTTTCCTGTCCAAAAATTTGCCTCTGAAAATTATGTTTTCTTTGAATTTTAGCCACACTATTTTGTGATCAAGAACCAGTGCACCAAGAGGATTCTGATGCAAGGCCCAAGTGAGGATGGCGTTTACAAGTTGACAAGTCTTCGTCCAACAACTCATCAGGCAATTGTGGCTCCTTCAATGGACGACTGGCATGGGCGTCTAGGTCATTCAAACATTTCTAAGTTATTTGCTTTGTTAAAACAAAATAAAATTTCTGTTTTGGATTCTTCTTTAACTCCTTATTCTAGCTGTTGTTTAGGTAAGTTATCTCGTGTTTCATTAGCTTCTAAAGAACATATAAGCTCAAAGCCATTTGATATTATTTTTTCTGATGTTTGGGGTCCTGCTCTTGTCCAATCTAGTATGGGTCATCATTATTTTGTCATCTTTGTTGATGATTTTACGTGATTTACTTGGATATATTTTATGAAAGCCAAAAGTGAAGTTTTTGACATATTTTTGCAATTTGAACAGCTTATCAAACGTCAATTTGGTAAAAATATTCTTGCATTTCACTCGGATTGGGGTGGTGAATATCAACGTTTACACCAATTTTTTCAGAAAAATGGCATTAATCATAGAATTGCCTACCCATACACACATGAGCAAAATGGTATTGCCGAAAGAAAAATTTACCACTTGGTTGATACTGGCTTAACCCTTTTAGCTCATGCCCACTTACCTTTGAAATACTGGAACTACGCTCTTGAACAAAGTGCCATGATTATCAATATCTTACCATCTAATGTTTTACATAAAATTTCACCTTTTTTCAAATTATTTTCTAAGAATCCAAATTATTTGTCTATTCACCGGTTGCGGTGTTTTTCCACTTCTTCGTCCGTATAATGGTCATAAATTTAATTTTCAAACAACATAATGTGTTTACTTAGGACAAAGTCCCTTTCATTCAGCTTATCGGTGTCTAGATCACAAAACAAGGCGTGTCTACTTAGCCAAACATGTTCGATTTCACACTCAAACGTTTCCATATGCCAGTCAGCCTACCACTTCTTCTCTGGAGCCACAAGCGGATCTCACTTGGCTCACTGTCACTTGAACACTGTCGGCCTCATATGGTTCTTCAGCAGGTACTTCTTTTTCTTCAACTTCTACTCCTTCTTAATCTCTCTCCCAATCCGACACACCTGTGCAAAGTTCATCTTCACCACAATCCTCTCTAACTAAAATTGATTTATCTCCTACTATCTCCTCATCCCCTCATTCCTTATCTCAACCATCCACCGAATTACAGCTAACAGTTGATCTCTCTTCCTATCCAAATGACCTCAGACCTGAACCACAAATTCAACCACCTAACCCGATACCCAATAACATAAACCCATCACTCCCTCCTCCTCCTGACACACATAATTTGCCTTAGCCCGCTCCTCCCTTCACCCGTACCCACTCCATGAAACTTTGACCTAACCCACCACGCAAACATGTCTTTGCTGCCACCATGTCACCTACCCAGGAACCAAAATCATTTATTCAAGCTAATAAATTTCAGGAATGGAAAGATGTTATGCAGCAAGAAATTTCAGCTTTGCTCCAAAATCAGACTTGGGTGTTGGTTCCACGACCTCCTAATGTTAACATCATTCAAAACAAATGGATCTACCAGGATAAGAGGCATTCCAATGGCACCATTGAATGCTACAAAGCTATCGGGCATCGACTATAAAGAGACTTTTTTTTACCAGTTGTTGAATTCACCACAGTCCATCTCATCTTGTCTATTGCAATTTCGCATCAATGGGAAACAGGACAGTTAGAAATATCTAATGCCTTTCTCCATAGTTTCTTGGACACAGAGTTATACATGGGGCAGCTGAAAGGTTTTGTTGATCAAAGGCAGCCTAATTATGTTTGTAAACTTCAGAAATCGCTTTATCGTCTTAAGCAAGCTCCACGTGCCTGGTTTGAGAGACTCAAAGCTTTTATGACCGCTGCTCAATTTTAGCAAACTGAGGCTGATGATTCATTATTTTTGTACACTAAAGGACCTCACAAGTTGTTTATCCTTGTTTATGTTGACGATATTCTTGCTACAGATTCAGATTCTTCTCTCATTGAGTGGTTTGTTTCCAAATTGGTTGTTACCTTCCCTATTCGTGATCTTGACGACATTCATTACTTCCTTAGTATTGAAATAACACGGCTGACTGATGGCTACCTTCTCTGTCAAAGTAAATATATTGCTGAAATACTTCAGGTGACACAGATGTTGGATTCCAAACCTTGTCACACACTAATGGCTACTACTCCAACTTTGAGCAGATCTATCAGAGAGGTGTTGCCTTCATCTAAGGAGTATCGCCAAGTGGTTGGGGCACTTCAATATCTCCCTCTCACGAGGCAGGATATTGCATTCGCCGTCAATAAGTTGGCTCAGTTTTTACTTGTGTAACTGACATCCATTGGCAAGCTTGTAAACGGTTGCTACGTTATTTACAGGGTACTTTAAATAGTGGTCTTTAGCTTCGTCCATCTACTGCTCTCTCAATTCAGTGTTATTCAGATAGTGACTAGGCGGGCTGTCCCGATGATCGTCATTCCACTGGTGGTTATTTAGTGTATTTTGGTGGGAATCTTATATCTTGGTCTAGTAAGAAACAACCCACTGTTGCTAGATCAAGTACAGAGAGTGAATATAAAGTGTTGGCTAATGCTACCGTAGAACTTAGGTGATTACGTACACTACTTCGAGAAATTGGCTATCTTCCTTTGCAACCTGCTACCTTGTGGTGTGATAATGTGAGTGTCATTTACCTCACTTCGAATCCGGTATTCCATGCTCGAACAAAGCATGTCGAGATTGATTACCATTTTATTTGGGATCAAATATGCCAGGGCACTATGCAAATTCGGTTCACTAAAAGTTCGGATGAAATTGCAGATATATTGACAAAACCATTGGGACAGATTCTTTTTTCATCATATGTGCGCAAGCTTCGCCTACGGAAATCCAATGACTCGCTTAAGCAGGGCTGTTACTGACATAGATATTGTTTATGTATTCATGGAATGTAATATAAATTCCTCATTCAGTATTTATCTTCTAATTGTAGTAATTATCTTAAATATTAGCTCAATTATAGGCTTGTCAATTACCTTACATTTTGGCCTAATTATAGGCTTGTATACAAGGAAAATAGGACTGTACATAAGGCTGGCTCTCTGTCTTTATCAAATACTGATACATAAAAATTCTTCAAACTCCTTCCCTCGTCTCATTATTTTACATGGTATCAGAGCTTTCATCTAATATGGCTCTTGTTCCTCACTCTTCATCGTCTTCCTTCTCCTCCATCAATTCTTCTTCTTCCTTCTCCATTAAATTAAATTCCACTAACTATCTTACATGGAAAACCCAATTTGGCCCTATCTTAAACTTTCAAGATTTGCAAGGTTTCATTGATGGGACAAAACCATCACCTTCTAAAACCATCCCTACCTCAGATACAAATCCCACTCCAAAACCAAATCCAGAATTTGTGGATTGGTTCAAAAAAGACCAGCTCCTTTAAACTTGGCTACTGACATCCTTAACTGAGGAGGTGTACCCCCTCATTATTGGCCTTAATTCTTCTTTTGAGGTCTGACGGGCTCTATCCAATGCCTTTGGTGCAATTTCCATTAATCGTCAACTCCAATTGCATATCGAACTTCAAGAACTCCGCAAAAATGACCTCTCTGTTTCAGCCTATCTCTAAAAGCTAAATCCTTAGCCAATCAACTTAGCACTGTTGGTCATCCTCTGTCTAACGCTGAATTTAACTCTATCATATATAGGAATCTTGGTTTTGAATTTCATGCCATCATTACTAATCTGAATCTTTGCCCAAAGCTAGTCTCCTTTTATGAGCTCCATGGTCATTTGGTTGTCCATGAACTTCTCAAAAATCTTCATCAACCTATGGCGAATCTAAGTTTGACGAGTAATGCACCTCTTCTTCCCACTCCAACATCTAGACCACGGTCCTATGCTCCTTCTACAAATCAAGGAAGTTTCAATCGCCGTGTCACTTGTCAAATCTATGGGAAGCCGAATCATTTAGCCTTGACATATTGCTGACATTATAATTGTGACAACAATAGGAGCAATACTTCTGATAATTCTTCATATGCTCCTTGCCCTCTGTATCGTCCTAATATGGCTCGCAATCAATCTCTGATTGTACACATGGCTCACACACAATCTCCCACTGCTGCTCAAGTCTCCTGGTTCCCTGATACAGCAGCTAATTACCATGTTGCTACTGGCTCTCATACTATGACTGCCATAAATGAATATACTAGTACTGATCAACTTTATGTGGGTAATGGACAAGGTCTGAAAATTTCTCATCTTGGTACTAGTTATCTTTCTTCTCCTGATTGCACTCTTAAATTGAATAATGTTTTATGTGTTCCTGATATTACCAAAAATTTGTTTCCTGTCCAAAAATTTGCCTCTGAAAATTATGTTTTCTTTGAATTTTAGCCACACTATTTTGTGATCAAGAACCAGTGCACCAAGAGGATTCTGATGCAAGGCCCAAGTGAGGATGGCGTTTACAAGTTGACAAGTCTTCGTCCAACAGCTCATCAGGCAACTGTGGCTCCTTCAATGGACGACTGGCATAGGCGTCTTGGTCATTCAAACATTTCTAAGTTATTTGCTTTGTTAAAACAAAATAAAAATTATGTTTCGGATTCTTCGTTAACTCCTTGTTCTAGTTGTCGTTTAGGTAAGTTATCTCGTGTTTCATTAGCTTCTAAAGAACATAAAGTTCAAAGCCATTTGATATTATTTTTTCTGATGTCTGGGGTCCTGCTCCTACCCAATCCAATATGGGTCATCGTTACTTTGTCATCTTTGTTGATGATTTTACGCGATTTACTTGGATATATTTTATGAAAGCCAAAAGTGAAGTTTTTGACATATTTTTGCAATTTGAACAGCTTATCAAACGTCAATTGTGTAAAAATATTCTTGCTTTTCACTTGGATTGGGGTGGCGAATATCAACGTTTATACCAATATTTTCAGAAAAATGGCATTAATCATAGAATTGCCTGCCCATACACGCATGAGCAAAATGGTACTGCCGAAAGAAAAATTCGCCACTTGGTTGATACTGGCTTAACTCTTTTAGCTCATGCCCACTTACCTTTGAAATACTGGAACTATGCTCTTGAACAAAGTGCCATGATTATCAATATCTTACCATTTGATGTTTTACATAAAATTTCACCTTTTTTCAAATTATTTTCTAAGGATCCAAATTATTTGTCTATTCACCCTTTTGGTTGCAGTGTTTTTCCACTTCTTCATCCATATAATGATCATAAATTTAATTTTCGGACAACAGAATGTATTTACTTAGGACAAAGTCCCTTTCATTTAGCTTATCGGTGTCTCGATCACAAAACAGGGCATGTCTACTTAGCCAAACATATTCGATTTCACACTCAAACGTTTCCATATGCCAGTCAGCCTACCACCTATTCTTTGGAGCCACAAGCAGATCCCACTTGGCTCACTGTCACTTATACATTGCCGGCCTCACATGGTTCTTCATCAAGTACTTCTTTTTTTTCAACTTCTACTCCTTCTCAATCTCTCTCCCTATCCGACACACCTATGCAAAGTTCATCTTCACCACAATCCTTTCCAACTAAAACTAATTTATCTCCTACCATCTCCTCATCCCCTCATTCCTTATCTCAATCATCCACCTAATTACAACTAACAGTTGATCTCTCTTCCTATCCAAATGACCTCAGACCTGAACCATAAATTCAACCACCTAACCCGATACCCAATAACCTAAACCCATCACTCCCTCCTCCTCTTGACACATGTAATCTGCCTAAGCCCGCTCCTCCCTTCACCCGTACCCACTCCATGAAACTTCGACCTAACCCACAACGCAAACATGTCTTAGCTGCCACCACATCACCTACCCAGGAACCAAAAACATTTATTCAAGCTAATAAATTTCAGGAATGGAAAGATGTTGTGCAGCAAGAAATTTCAGCTTTGCTCTAAAATTAGACTTGGGTGTTGGTTCCCTGACTTCCTAATGTTAACATCATTCAAAACAAATGGATCTATCGGGTTAAGAGGCATTCCAATGGCACCATTGAACGCTACAAAGCTCGTCTTGTAGCAAAGGAGTTTACACAACAATCAGGCATCGACTATAAAGAGACTTTTTTCCCAGTTGTTAAATTCAGCACAGTCCATCTCATCTTGTCTATTTCAATTTCGCATCAATGGGAGACATGACAGTTAGATATATCTAATGCCTTTCTCCATGGTTTCTTGGATACAGAGTTATACATGGAGCAGCCGAAAGGTTTTGTTGATCAAAGGTGGCCTAATCATGTTTGTAAACTTCAGAAATTGCTTTATGGTCTTAAGCAAGCTCCACGTGCCTGGTTTGAGAGACTCAAAGCTTTTATGGCCTCTGCTCAATTTCAGCAAAATGAGGCTGATCATTCATTATTTGTGTACACTAAAGGACCTCAAAAGTTGTTTGTCCTTGTTTATGTTGACAATATTCTTATTACAGGTTCAGATTCTTCTCTCATTGAGTGGTTTGTTTCCAAATTGGCCGCTACCTTCCCTGTTCGTGATCTTGGCAACATTCATTACTTCCTTGGTATTGAAATAACACGGCTGACTGATGGCTAGCACTTCAAATAGTGGTCTTTGGCTTCGTCCATCCACTTCTCTCTCAATTCAGTGTTATTCAGATAGTAACTAGGCGGGCTGTCCCGATGATCGTTGTTCCACTGGTGGGTATTTAGTGTATTTTGGTGGGAATCTTATATCTTGATTTAGTAAGAAACAACCCACCGTTGCTAGATCAAGTACAGAGTGTGAATATAAAGCGTTGGCTAATGCTACCGTATAACTTATGTGGTTACGTACACTACTTCTAAAAATTGGCTATCTTCTTTTGTAACCTGCTACCTTGTGGTGTGATAATGTGAGTGCCATTTACCTCACTTAGAATCCGGTATTCCATGCTCGAACAAAGCATGTTGAGATTGATTACCATTTTATTCAGGATCAAATACGCTAGGGCACTGTGCAAATTCGGTTCACTAAAAGTTCGGATCAAATGGTAGATATATTGACAAAACCGTTGGGACATATTCTTTTTTCATCATATTTGCGCAAGCTTTGCCTACGGAAATCCAATGCTTCGCTTGAGGGGGGTTGTTCCTGACATGGATATTGTTTATGTATTCATGGAATGTAATATAAATTTCTCATTTAGTATTTATCTTTTAATTGTAGTAACTATCTTAAATATTAGCTCAATTATGGGCTTGATTTTAGGCTTGTTAATTACCTTACATTTTGGCCTAATTATAGGCTTGTATACAAGGAAACTAGGATTGTACATAAGGTTGGCTCTCTGCCTTTATCAAATACTGATACACAAAAATTCTTCAAACTTTTTCCCTTATCGGTAATTTGTAATTTCTCGTAGTGTTTTAACAACGGAGAGTGTTCACCGTCGGAAAAGTAACGACGGATTATATATTGTCGGTAAACAACTGATGCTAACTATTTAACAAACCATATTTCACTGACGAAACTATTTCCGTCGGCAAATTTTTGACGCTATTTAATTGCGAGAAGCATTCCCGCAATTTTTACCGACAGTTATGGTTTGGTCGTCGCTATATTTCATAGGAAAATTTGCGTGAATGTTTTCTCTTTACCTTTACCGACGACAATTGTGTCCGTCACAAAATGAAAATTTTCACGACACTTTTACTGACGGATAATGTTTTTCTGTAGGTAATTAGCTTCGATTTTATTTCCGTTTGTAAATTTCCACCGCTAATGTATGATTTTCTTGTAGTGATGGTTATCTCATTTTGATGTTTAGGATTAAAAATGATAATTGGTAGTGATAATCCCAATAATAACCCAGTAGTATGAAATGCTAATTAATAATGTAATGTTATATGGTGTCTTGGCGTGTTATATTACAAGTCAAAATGTCAATAAGTGAGTTACAATTCACTTGGTAGTGATGCTCTTAAAGGATACGAGGTATTGGGTTCCTAAGCCTGGAAACAAGTTCTAAAAACATGTAATCAAGCCTTATGTGAGGCATTGGCGAGAGTGGACTTGGATTCTCAAAACAAGAAGCAAGTTCTACAAACACGTACTTTCAGCCCCGGCTATTTGGAAAGGAGTTAGGATCTTCTGTTCAATTTTATCGTGTCTTGTTTTGTCCCATGAATCTCAGTCATTTATTTATGTAGGTCTCACGTAGGTCCCGCATTAATAAATACGAGACCTGCATAAATAAATAGCTAAGATTTATAGGACAGAATAAGACACCATAAAATTAGATAGAAGATTTCAAAATAGCTTCTTCTTCTGTAAGAGTCCTGCTATTCACATAAATGCCACGTGACGTCCATCGTCGGACCTTTCAATCCCCGTAGTATTTTATCAAGTGATCTATTTGGAAATATAATTACTGCGTTTCATAACCCTACGTGAACTAAAGTTGGGGGAAGCCTGTGTGCCGAAGGGTTGTCTGGAAAATGATGGGACAACAAAACCTCCACATTCTATACATGAATGCTGATTTCGAATGCACATGACTTTCACATCAACTTTGTTAGTTATATTGTTTCCGTTCAATTAGAGGCTACATCAACAAACGTTAGAATTAGCTTCTTCAACTTGATTATATATTTCCATATTCTTAATATTCATATTGTGGCTTAAATATCTTTTGCTACATATGGGCATTAGCTTTTAAAGTTGAGATGTTTAACTTATGAAATTACAAAAAATGTAATTACAGAGAGAAATAAATTTAATCTAATCAATTAATTAATGTAAAAATCTAAATGTATGAATTATTGAGTTAGGTAAATTATTAAAAAAAATCTTAGACTTTATTCAATTTTATAATATTATTCCAAATTTTAAAAATAACTTTCAATTTTTACAAAAATAATTTACATATAAACTTTCAATTAATAATGATGATGTCGCAAGTAAATCCATTAAACATATGACTGACACATGTTTACTTACCCAACCGAAAATTGAAAACCCTAAAACATAAAGGCTAAGATTTTTTTCTAATTGAATTTGCAAATGTTGAAGTTCATAATATGTTTATGTACTAATAATAATTAATTATTAGTACAGAAACAAAGAAGAAACATACCAGCAATTGAGACAACTTCCATTCTTTTCGAGGGAAAGAAAGGGACTATTTTTGCTGCAAGAATCACTTGCATTCTCACATAATGTATAGATGAAATTGAAATGATATTATTTTATGGTTATCTCATTTTGGCATTTATGATCTAAAAAGCGATGATTGGAAGTTATAATCCCAACAATAATCTTGTAGTATGAAATGCTAAATGATATAATGTCATATGGTACTGTCTTGACATATTATATTACATGTAATTTTACAACGATCCTTAAATCACCTGAACTGACTAAGATTTAGTCATTTAATTTAGGATGACAAGAATATGCCACCCTAAAGTCAAAGAACTTAGTCTTAACTAATTGAACTCGAGATCAGGATTGGACTTTTTTTAATAATGAACTTGAAACCAAATTTGAGCTTCTAAACTTCATGAGCCGCAAAGTTCGACCGAACTTTTAAGTTATTCTTTCTTTAGGTTCTTGGTATTGTTATTGTTAGTATCACCGTCTGTGGTTTGGCTCTTGTTATTATTCTAATCTTTCTTGTTAGTTTCTTCTTTTGAGTAGAGAGATAGATCAATCTTCTTATTGTTCTTAAAGTGGACATCATGTTGAATATATAAAGGATCCATCTTCCTTATAATATTATTTGTTAAAATCGGAAGTTAGCTATGTTGGATGGTTTATATTCTTCCCTATGCTTTTATTACTCTAAGCTAAAGGTAAGATTCTATGTTTTTCTGTACTTGAATTAAGGAGTTATTATGAGAGAGCAAAGGGTTGAGTTTGCGTATGTGATCAATGTCAACTTGTTCGTTCGCTTCTCTGTCTATTTTTCGCTCAACGTCTGATGCATACTGGCATTGTGCCCTCAAAATTATCTTCCACATCCTTTAATCTCGTTCAAATATATAGGGAATGATTTGTATTCCTCATCGTAACTTTTGCTCCAAGTTATATTGCTTCAGAATCCAAGTGGTCGTAGAGTCGACTATTGAACATGGCGATAAATAAATTTTTTCAGACTATATTACTGGTAAATATTATCTGCTCTAGGTATAGTTAAAGACAGTTATTGCTATAACTTTTGGGAACTATGAAACAACGGTGAAGTAAAAATGATGGATTTATCCCAATAATTCATCCAACGATAACCCTTTTTCCCCTTAAAACAAAAACTTGAAAGATGATATTATTATCAGATGTTGGTTATGGCGTCCGTATACAGTACAGAACCAAAGCTACCAGGAAAAAAAATTTATAAATCGCCTCGATCTGCACCTCGTGCTGGACCCAAAACAATCAGCGCAAAACAGAGTTGCGCTTCTTGTCTAAAAGACCACAACTGAATGTTATTGCCGACTTTTAAGGTTGACGCGTTTCTCGCCACAAGGCTGTTCCAATTTTTCGTTAAAACATAGGAGCTGCTACAACTCCCATTTGGTTTTTTCATGACCCATTTTTTAAAGTTCATATCGGTGGTTTCTGCAGTGACATTGGGTCCGATTACTTTAGTCTCTATAGCCTTCAACTTTCCACGTTCGTCCTTTGTGTTCAGCGATGCTTCCTCTAGACCGGTCAGAAAGTCGTTGCAGTTTAATTGAGAGGCGGGAACGGACATGCGTCCCTCATGCTTCTTCAAGTCTGTCTCGAAGAGCTGCTTTTGTATGATCAACTCAACCTCTATGCCCCCCATTTCTTGAATGCGATTTTTGAACTCCTGAGGCATGTCTGGAGGTGGGCTGGCGCCAGAAGCTCTTCCTTTTTGGTTCTTCACACGTCCCTTCTTGTTTCCGTGGCTTGTTGCAGCAGGGGTAGTCTGGGACCTATCATTGAACTCAGTTGGTAAAATAGCATTCCTGGTATCATTGATATTTTCTTTAATCAACTTCTCGTGGGCGACGGCGGCAACCTCTATTAAGTAAAAAAAGCGTCTCGAAGAATCTGGTATTTCTGTGACTTTTTTCTCTATAGCCTCCCTCCTGCCTTCAAAATCTGTTGGATTCAACATCTTTCTTCTGTTCCTTCTCAACGTACTATCTTTTGTCTGTAAAAGTGAAAAAACAACTATTATCCAGGAGCCTCCCCTTATCACCAAGGAGCACGTCCGCTATGACCAGACGGGTGCTGTGTATCGCAGATCACTGCGTTTAGGCTAGCTTAGAATTGCTTCATTTGTAATATAAAAAAAAAGGTGAAAAAACAAAACTTTGGGCAATGCGATAAGTGGTACATATTTTGTACATATATATGCAGATACATATAAAGACAACTACGTGTAAGACAAATATTTTTAAACTTTTTTTTTATTAATTCAGAATGAAAAGATTCGCTAGACCCTTGGTACCCTTTGTTCTTTTTGATTTAGTCGTGAACCTTGATTTCCTTTATTCTTTTTGATTCTTATTGCTAGACCCTTAAAAATGTATCAACCACTTGTGTGTAAAATATTAGTTTGATATGACTTTTGTTATTTTAAAAAAACGAGATCTAGCTAGGTAAATCAAAAAATGAGACTCACAAAAATTGTCCCATTCTTCGATGATAATAGATAATCAGAAGGTTAATATTTTATATATTTATAAAATAAAAATACTCATAACTTAATTGAAAAACTAGTGTAAAGGTATTTAATTATTGAAAGTGTGAGACTATATGTGTTTCAAATTTGCTTATTGGTGTGGTTTTGTAAGAGGTTGTTATCATCATCGAGTGTTATGTATCTAAGTAATAGATGTGACTATTCTTAAATATCAATCATAACTTTTTTATCATCCCAAAATTAGTATATTTGACAGTGGAAAACTAAACATACCAATCGGTCCTAATATCTAGGGTTGATCCCTTCTTTAACTTGTTCAGTTGTACACTTAAATGGAAAAACCATTTATACGTTTACATTAAAATAAGTAAATTAAAATAAGGATTAATCTAAGTATCAATGACTTAAAGGTATTTTCTTATAATTAAAACCTTCCTAGACGACAATCGTGGTAAGCCAAACAAAAACCATCTAAATTGTCCCATTTGTCAAGGGGAACAGATTTGCCGTTTCCTGCACCTAAAGATCAATGGATGGATGGCTCGCAGACCTGCTCTCTTGGTGTAGGGATTTAACAATCATCCAATATTGTCCCTATTGTCGAGGGATTACATTCAATATAACAGCTCAAGACAATCTTAGCCTTGATGTGACGGGCGTGTTTCAACTCATTCCTCTGAATAAAGTAAAGTTTTCGGTATTTTAGAAATGTTACGTTTTTTTTTTCTCTAATTTACAATTTTTATTTTCACATTAAAAAATACTCTCAACATAATTTTTTATTACTTATTATTAAAATTATTTTATAAAATTAAATTAATTTTTTTTGCATATATTTTTATTCACAATATTATTTTTATATTTTTATGTTAATGAATAATAAATTTTTTAGCAAACATAATTTCTTACTTGATAATATTAAACGAAATAATGTATTAGATATATTGCACTATTTTATATTACTTAATTATAGTGAATGTCAATATAATTATATAATATTAATTATGAAAATATTTATAAATATGAGACCAAACATTAAAATAATTATAAAATTATAATTACTTAAACAATCATATAATGAAAATATTAAAATATTGTTTATATATTAAAATAAAGAATAAAAAAATAAATATCAAAAAGTCGAATGCATGCATGACTTTCACATCAACTTTTTGACTTACATTGTTTCCGTTCAATTAGAGGTTACATCAACAAACTTTTTTTTTTTATTTTGATTACAAGAGGAAAAATAGAACAATAAACTTTAGATGTAGCTTTCTTCGACTTGATTACAGGTTGGAGGCAGTGGGCCCGGAGGGATTATGCCTTCCATCAATTAGGAGTTTTGGAGTGGGGTTTTAGGGTTGAGGTAGACGACGAACTAATACTGCATGTTCTGTAATTCACGAGGCTTTCCTTTTTTGATGGTGAAGCTTTTGTTTTATATGAAAATTAGATGCACAATGGGTCAAGGAAGAATTGTTCCTATATGTTTGTCAGGTGACGATTAAATACATGATTTTTTTTTCATGTTTTCCTAATAGTCATATGGAGGGCCAATGCATAATATATATATATATATATATATATATATATCCATATTCTTAGTAGTAAAGACATACAAATGCACATTTTTTGCAAAATCAGTTCCTTTCTTCTTCGTGATGATAACTTTCTTGGCAGCCTCCAAGTTATATTGCTGCAGAATCAAAGTGGTCGTAGAGTCGACTAGAATTTGAACATGACGATAAATAAAATTTTTCAGACTATATCATTAGTAAATATTATCTGCTGTAGGTATAGTTAAAGACAGTTATTGCTATAACTTATGGAAACTATGAAACAACAGTGAAGTAAAGATGATGGATTTATCCTAAGAATTCATCTAACGATAACCTTTTTTCCCTTAAAACAATAACTTGAAAGAAGATTATTTTTTTTTGGTTAGCTCACGAGATATCTTAGGAGGGTTCTAACTATAGAAAGGCGTCTTTAAGTCATTCACTCCCAAACTAATTTCCGCTCACATCGGATCAGCCCGTAAGAAGTAAAGTGCTAGCCAAACAGATTTCTCCATTCTTAAGACTCGAACTCGAGACCTCTAGTTAAGAAATAAGAGTGTTGAACCACTCACACCAACCGTCCCAGGACTTGAAAGAAGATATTATTATCAGATGTTAGTTATGGCGTCCGTATACAGTACAGAACCAAAGCTACTAGGAAAAAAATTTATGAATCGCCTCCATCTGCACCTCGTGTTGGACCCAAAACAACCAGCAGAAAACAGAGATTTCCTTCTTGTCTGAAAGACCACAACTGAATGGTATTGCCCACTTTCAAGGTTGAAGGGTTGTTCGCCACAAGACTGTTCCACTTTGTCGTCAATACATATGAACTACTACAACTTCCATTTGATTTCTTCATGTTCCACTTTTTAAAGTTCATATTGGTGGTTTCTTCAGTCATATTGGGTCTGATTACTTTAGTCACTACACCCTTCAACTTTCCACGATCGTCCAACATGTTCAGCAATTCTTTGAAGAATCTGAAACTTCTAGAGCTTTTAGGGTAAAGTGATTCGATAATCACTGTTGTTATTATTCTCAGTCAATTACAATATGTACAAATGGTATTTATACCATCACTAAACCATATACAAAATGACACTAAATATATACAAAATGCAAACACTACTTATCTACAACTCTAAACTATACAGCATAAATATAAAACAGTCTACAGCCCCCCCTCAAGGTGGAGCTTGGTGCCAATCACACAAGCCCAACTTGAACAACAAAAAGAAAAAGCAGGAGCAGACAAAGCCTTAGTGAACATAATTGCCAATTGAAGCTTGGAAGGAATATGTTGAGGAAGAACGAAACCTTCTTTATACTTATCACGAACCAAATGACAATCAATCTCCAAATGCTTAGTCCTCTCATGAAAAATAGGATTAGCAGTAATATGAACAGCAGCCAAATTGTCACACCGTAATGAAATAGGAAAGGAAATGGACACCCGAAAATCAGCCAACAAATAAGAAATTCATTGCAACTCACAAACCATAGTAGAAAGATTACGATATTCAGCCTCTGCGGAAGATTGAGAAACAGTAGATTGTTTCTTAGTCTTCCAAGAAATGAGAGTATCACTCAAGAATACACAAAAACCTGTTAAAGATCATCGACTAAAAGGACATGCAGCCCAATTGGCATCACAGTCAGCTTGTAAAGAAAAAAGATTATTATAAGGAAAGAATAAAACTGTAGACGGAGACTGCTTCAAATACTTGAGCACATGAATAGCAGCCAACCAATGTTGCTCAGTAGGAGCTTGAACAAATTGACTTAACTGCTGAGTCGCATGAGTGATGTCAGGTCGGGTAAAAC
>JANZXR010000172.1:51335832-51355253 GCA_027575705.1 Erythroxylum echinodendron | reverse complement strand
TCAATTTATGTACGGAGGTAAATTAAATAAATTTGTTTGTTTTAAGTATCACTGGTGGGGAATTCCTCCCCCGTGGGTCACGGGTCCAGATGTCATGCAGGACGTCGGCCCGTGGGCCCGCCCGGGGAGGGGTTCCAGCATGATCCAGTGGATACTTCTATTTCCATACTGACCTTTATCCCAGCAGAATCGTGCCATCATCTACTGTATCTCCTCGCACACCCCTTTTGGTAAAAGAAATAATTTCATCACATAGTTTGGCAATGATTGCAGCACCATCTTGACTACCACCTCTTTACCCACTCTGGACAACACATTTTGCTTCCACGAATTTAACCGATACCAAACTCTATCCTTGAAAAAGTTAAAAACTTCTTGTTTGTTGCGTCCAATAGCCATTAGCAGTCCAAAATATTGCCCTAAATTTTCATGCTCTTGAACACCAAATTCTTGCTGCAAACCTCTCCGAGGGGTAATAGTCTCTAACAATTTGCCTTGATGAAGTACTTTAAAAAATACAGTAGAGACACATTCCAAAAGAAACTGCACAAAAGCTTCCGCAAAACCCATCTTCTGCAACATCTCTGATAGAAAACACCATTTGAGCCTATCATAGGCCTTACTTACATCTATTTTTAAAGCCGCATCTAATATATTAGTTTTGTTTCCTTAAAATTATCACCTTTTTAAGTTAAGAGTGATTGAAATTGATTTACTTGAGGACGAGTAGAAGCATGAGCATGGGAATATTTAATGTGCATAAAAATGGACAAAATTTTAAAATTATTTTGCTTCATTTTCATGTCAAATTACCTTATTTTACTTAACTTAGATTTATTTTCATATAATTATAATAAACTAACTATAACTTAGATTTATTTTCATATAATTATAATATAATAACTATAGGATGAAATTATTTAAGAATTAGAGGCTATTTTCAGCAAAAATATGAAGAAAATTATTATTCTTGAAAGAACGTGGATTGGCCTACATGTTCCTATCTATGCCCATATGCCACCTCATGTCTTATGTAGATTAAGTAAAATAAGAGACATGACCTAGAATAGGGGTTGAAGAGAGATTGTTGAGAAATTCAAGAAATTTTAATGTGTAATAGGTCCTGAGCTATAGTTGTGCTAAAAATTGTACGCTAATTACAAGAGAAATAATATGATCCATAATATAGGGACACAGTTATGGTAGAAATCATGCATTAATTTCAAAAGAAATAAGAAGATTCGTGGCCTAGGACATGGGCATGCCAAATACTTTATCTCTTCCATAAAAGACATAGATAGATCCATTACATAGGACATGTTTCGAAGGGTATGAAAACATATATAAATGTCAAATATCCTAATATTTAAACAACTTTTACAAACTATTGTTTAGAGGGAGTGATCAAATATATCAATTTAGTTTTTAGAGATACACATAAAAACCAATAATATACTTTAACAAGCTAAAAGAAGATTGTGATACAATGTGGCATCACTTCGCAACGCTTCCTTTATATATAAAAAGAACTTATAATAGAAATCATATGCAATTATACAAAAGAAAATTGATTAAATAAATACGTGATTATTAACAAATAGATATACCTTTATTCATTAATTAATTCTTCAAGTAAACTTTTAAAATGAGGAATAACCATATCTATGTCTACATTATCTATTTATATCATATTATAACGAACAAAATATACAATCATATAGAGATAATTATTAAAGTCATAAAAGTATTTCAATGTATACCAACTCTTCACATACATCAACACTTCTTAAGTTATTGGATGAAATCAATTATGATAAGAATTTATTATTCAACAAGTAGTACAAAAAGCAGACTTAGAACCAATTGTAAGCATTGGGATAACTAAGAAATCTCATGCAATTATCTACATAATAATCCAACCAATTGTAAGCATTGGGATAACTAAGAAATCTCATGCAATTATCTACATAATAATCCAATATTTAAGTATATTCAACTTCTACCATATTAATGCATAAAAATTCTCACTAATTGTTTTACAAATATCACCTGCATTACAATTGTCCAATTTCATTCTATTATATGAAATCCTTTTATATAATTGTTAATTTTCTATTTCAAGTCTTACGTAACTACTCTAGACATTTTCTTTAGATTCCAAGGCATTAACCAAGTCTAGGCATTAACTATGTTTCACCAACATTCCTGAGAGACATTTCATCAAATAATTCATAGACAACCCAGATTCATCTCTAACTAATAACAAATATACTATATTTTTCTATTATTTACTAACAAAAACACATTCAAACAATAAATAAACCAACGAAATTAGATAAAAATGCATAATACCCACAATCCATGAAAATCTACTCACCCACGTTCATATACCCACAATCCATGAAAACTCACCCACGTTCAACACTAATAATGAATTTTTTGGAGATGTTGGGAAACCCAAGAGCAAACTTACCTAAAAACGACGCATAATGGACCGAAACAAGCAACAATCGAAATTGAATGCTTGGGAGGAAGAGGGATTGACAGCTATGTAGTAAGGAAGAAGAGAGAATGAAAGAGGGGAGGAAGAAGGGTAGCTTCAAGTGGCTTATGAAGCTATTCAAAACAACGTCGTTTTAATTTTTGGAGAAACCGATATTTACCGACGGACCTATTCGTAATTTAGACGCATAATTTTTCTGTCACCCATTGCCACCTATTTTTATGATAAAATTTACTATTCTATCGCTATATTTTGTTAGAAAAATCTAAGAAATAATTTCTCTTCACGTTTACTGACGGAAATAAAAATCATTTTTCTAATAAATTTACCACAGAAAATCAATTTTTGTCATCAATTTACTACGAAAGTTTTTCTATCGGTAATGTGTTGTTTTCTTATAGTTATTGTTGGCGACAAATGTGACAAAAGTGAAGTAATGATTATCAATCTAACATTTGAATTCATTCAGCCATAGAATTATTATTAGTCCACATAAAAATGTTAGAAAGCATGGTTGTTGATGAAGTGCTACTACCTCTAGCATTTCTCATGTTTGAATAATGACAGGATACTAAAAATACTTCTATACTCATTGTATCGTTACCAACTAAGGTTTAATTTATTGTCTGTACTTTCACCACTTGATTTTATAGTTCTGTATGAAATGAGGTTTGAAACTTTGTCTCCACTAGTTCAATTTGTATGAAGTCATGCATATTGAACAGTAAAGAGTAGAAAAGCAAGGAAGCTACTAGAATCAGAATTGTAGTTGCAGTACTTCTTTGTTGACAGAAAACCGTTACCAATATCATAAAGGAAAATCCAAGAAAACAGTATCTATGGATTCTTGGTCTCTTTTGGAGATGAGGAGCCGACTACATCTAATTATAGGTTGGACTATATTGAATCTGACTAAAGTCCAACCCAAAATAGTTTTAAATTATTAAGTTCATGTCTAACGTAGGCCTATAAAATAGGTCTAACTTCAAATTCAAATCTCACTCATTATCAAAGTGTTAAATTTAAATATAATTTATAGTTTTATATTTTAAAAAAAATTATAATTATATAAAATATAATTGTGACATATAATATTAATTTATGTCTTAGCATGTAAAATCATTTTATACAATTTAAATAATAAAATATTTATTGAAACATTTACTAAGTTACATTTCTTTTAAGATTATTATTACTCAAAAAAAATAATAAGCAATTAAAATGGAATAAATAATAAAAAATAAATACTTATTCAGATAGTTTCATGACTTCTATTCTTTTTCTTTTAAGTAGACCTAAATTTAAGATATTTTTAAATAAAAATTTAGAATTAATTCTTTTTTAAAAATTTATAACCAAATCTCATCCATAAATTTATAGCAAAAATCATTCTGTGAACTGATTTTTAAAATAGAAATTCTTCAATTTTTGTGAGTTGAGTCAATTTGTACAAGTTTAGAGCCGATTTACAAGATTCCGAAACAAAACTGATATTGACGATAAACTAGGATTAACTTTATGCAATCTCTAATTCCAGCTAAATTAGCAGCACCTATTGTCCGACTTAAGAGCATTCAGTTTCAATACTGTACTTGTTAAATATGAATTATCTCACAAACTGGACGGACCTTTCCAAGATAGCTTGCGCCCTTGCTTCTTAACTAAGAGAACGGGGAGGGGATAATCAGGATAAACTGGAAAGATTGGTAGTGACTCCGCAACCAAAATTTTCTACTAAATTTAAGAATTAGATTTATATGAAAATATTAAAATCATAAATATTGCAAATAGACAAATAGTACAACAATAATTGATAATTCCAATTCTACATGCCCAAAACCGAATATTAATGAAGGAAGAACTAGTAAAGTTAGAAACACGGCCATTAAATTGTGAACATCAAGGCATGTGTTGGGGGAGGGATCTATTAGAAACAAGGCCATTAATTGTGAACACTAAGGCATGTGTTGGGGGAGGGATCTATTAGAAACAAGGCCATTAATTGTGAACACGAAGGCATGTGTTGGGGGAGAGACCTATTTAGAAACGCGGCTATTGGTTGTGAACATGACGGCATGTGTCGGAGGAGGGATCTATTCCACACGTCATGGATGAAATAATCAAGGAGAAGTATTCAATGGTCATCTTCTCTAGCCAATCCAAAAGCGGTAAATTAATAGTGTTGTCCCTACATGCCTTTCCCATTAATAATTACCACGATGAACAATCTCGAAATGTTTCCTTCTTTTTTCTAGCAAAAGTTTAATGATATGATGTGAACAAAAGCAGAATAGAATAAAATAATACAACTGAAACTTAGAAACTGCTAGAAGATTACCAGAGAAGAGTCCTAATGGCTTATGTTATTTACACATCAATTGATAACATAAACCATCGTCTTTATTTTTGTCGAAAGTAAAACCTTCGTATCTAGCCATTTTAGTTCACAGCTTTTCTTATCAGACAAATCAAAACAAGATTTTGCTTGCCAGGCAAAGGAAAACACTTCAACGTCTCTGGTTGGTCAGTGGATGCATACTAAATGAATGCATGTTTCTTCAAATTGTTTGGTATAAAAAATTCAAAAAGTTTTATCCAAAAACAAGCCAACTTTTATATGTATATGAAATATTGATGGTTTAGTTTTTTTATTTACCTTTTTTCTATTAATTATATGTTCAATGTTGAATGTTGAATGATGGTACCGTTTCCAACACATTATATGTTCGAAGAACAAATTTAAACGAAATATAAATTTTTTCTCATTTTTCAAGAAACTGACATGTCTCAACACAGTAAAAAATTAACGAGCTCATCACCTAAAAAAATTCAGATGATTTCTATCAAGAAGCTGTGCACTATGCAAATGGAAACTAGATAATAGATAATTAATAAATTTATTGGGTTTGGTAAATTAATCGATAAAATTGATAAGCAAGTTAAAGTAGAAACAAAATAAAAAAAGACACTTTGATATGTTCCTTACATATTAGTTAGTTATATAAATATATATCAATGACAAGAACAGGTAGATTTATATCAATAATTTTTTACATATATATGTGAGCGTTTTAATTTTATAATAATCTATATGTATGAATTTAATTTTTTTGTTGTTCTTGTTGTTGTTATTTTATTGTTTATTTATTTTTAATTTTTCTTCCTTTTCATGTAGGTCATTTGAAAACAACATTTCTATTGATTAGGAGTAAAGTTTATGTTATCAGACCTTCTCAAACTTTACGTGTCAATAAAGTTTCTACTAGATATTATTGTTCTTGTCAATGTCATTTTTTAAAGAGACTTTTGTTGGTAAATAGGATTTTCTTACCATCAATAAAGGTCATTTCTAAAACAATTAGAGATGCTAAATTTTCAACAAGAAAGGTTCAAGTTTTTTTATTTAAACCAAACACTATTATATGTATATATATATATATATGAAGTTCTAAATGCTCACGAGAACTCTAATAAAAAAACTTTACCAAACATATTTTTGTATATTTTTAAACAAAAAACGAGTTCGAGAGCTAGTTGATATGGTATCATCTCAAAATCGAAGTCACAAGGAGTACTATATGCTTGATAAAATGAACCTAATTAGCGATGTCATCAGCCTGGAATAAGAGTTTGGTTTAATTGGAAGAACTCTTCTGGTCCTCACGGGCTCAGAAAATAGTACCTGAACTCAGCCTGCTCGTTTGTTTCTCTCTTTCTTGGCCCTCCGAGAAGCGGTGTTTCCGTGTTTCCTTCTGAAGCCTACTGTCCAAGATAACATATAGGAACCCGCATTCTTATAAAGTACAGTTCCTATTTCTCGATTCCTAGTGTTTGGATTCGAGTTGTAACACAACCAAAAGAACTAATAGAAAATTTAGAACTTAAAATTATTATTTGAAGGGATATAAAATTTATATAACTCTACAATACAAATACACTCACATACATATCGAGATGCTGCGCATTGATGGCAGACTTTTGGTCTTCTTTTTAATGAGGCCTTTATTTTATATTTACAATATTTATGATAATTCTATTAATAAAAAATTTCGATTTTGTATAATGAAGAAATAATATTTTATGTTATTTATGAAAAACTATTTATTTTTGCAACAAATGTTATTAAGGCTAATTATTAACAAATAATACATTCCTTTTGACATTTTGGAATCAATATATCTCACGAGTAATAGTTAGTAGTTATAAATTATAATAGTAAAATTTCAAATTGAAATTATTTTTCAACTTTTAAATTTTTATAAGCTCTATATCAATAATTTTCCTGCCAAGTTTTAAAATATTGGCTACATATTATAAATTCTCCGTAAAGACGTGACTCCATAATTATATGCATTAAAAGATAGATTAAACTATTTTTACAAATTGACTTCTTTTCTAATTTTTAACGATCATCGCTTGCACTTGCCAAACCTGCGAATGGTGGCTCCAAACTTAGCACACGTGCTCAAAACCTCGGCCGGGGCGGTGGCTAATTATGATAAATCCAATTTGATTAGACCCCGATGATTTTGATAACATCTGTAATTACTGCTTTTATAACTATTTATTATACTTGCTCAGTTTTAAATTCTAATAGGTAACTCGCAAACTTATATAAGAAAAAAATTAAGAATATTTTCGATGTGAAGATAATAATTAAATGTAGGTTCATTGAGCCTAGTCGAATTAGCAGTGACATGAACAGGGAGTGCATCTTTCCATCTGATATATTGTACTATATTAGTGGTAAAAGCTCGTTTTAGTGCCTTCATAACTTGCTCATTACGTGAACATAGATGAGCTGATGGATTCTAAGTTGCGTGATTAGAGAGATCATACTGATGCTATTATTGTTGTGACAACACATATCGCAATTATACTGTTTTGACCTTCTTTAAAGCAAAACTTTATGATGACAAGTTGAAAATTTTACGTTCTTTATCCGAACTACTTAACTTACTCAAATCAATGTTTTTTATTCTCTTAATAGGCATCGTATATGTGCTCGTTCATGTACCCATGAATTTGAATTATTTTAATTATTTAGTGTCACATACTTCTCATTTTGTTGGTCTGCTTGGAATTCAAATTAAGAAAATGCGGCTTGATTCTTTAGTTCCAATTAGGAATGGAATGTGACATGATCCATCAATATCTCACATTTTTTTCTTCTTATCTTTAATTATTTTTTTGGAAAAAGTACACGCGAAAAAAAAAGGTCCAGCTATAGCTACAAATCAATTTGAGATTTTGCTTCGGCCGATGTTATATAATTACAGGGATAAGTGCAGACGTGGACTCGCATGTTAGGAAAGAAGCACTTCAGATGACTTTTTTTTTGGCAATATTAATTTTGGCAATATTAAGTAATTTTATCCCTACCGATCATTTTAAGTAAAAAGAAAATGAATCCAACTATTTGTTGAATTTGTATATTTAAGTTGTATTGACCTAATTTACAATACAATCGATTGATTTTTTTTTAATTTCAAGCTTTTAAAAATATATTCGAAAGATGAGTGATTGTATTAATTAGATAATTATTGAACCTATCTATAGAATATAAAGAATTTGCTTTCCTTGTTTGTTAATTTTAAAATTCTACTTTTTAATGTAATTTAACGATAGTTCGTTTAACTTTTTAAAATAAAATTTTTGATCAATGATCAGGCATATCTATGGCTTGTTATAAATTATATGCAAGTATACATGTTATGTTTGTTTATGCAATATCAATGAGATTCATTTCCAGTACTGTTATGAAATTCGTAAAATATAATTATTTATATTCATATTATGAATTATGATCAATGAGATTAATAGTCATGCAAACTTTAGACTAAAAATTAAAAATACTCAAATTACGAAGACTTAGAATCATATGATTGTCTTCAAATAACAAAGAATAAGAATCTCATAATTGTCTTCAAATTAAATAGGGAAATTTGTCCCTAACCAAAATAACTTAATAGAATCAAAGTTATAGAAATTTTGATTGCTACAAGTTGGCTTGACAAGAATTGGTTGAATCCTCGTTAAATAATAAAGAGAAAGTTCTTACAAAATAAAGAAAATTCTCAATTTTATTTCTATATTAATAATCTATGAATTACATCAATAAAACAATTTTTTATAGGTATAAACTCCCTAGGAACGAAAATCTTAAAAGGAAAAAAATTAGAATCTTAAAATAATATTCCTTACCAAGTGTAATAAGGATTAAAAATACTAACTACGAATACTATTTTAACTAAATTCTAAGAATCCTATTTCATTTATGTCCTTAATGTCATGAAGAGTCCTGATCTAATTAGAAATTCACCTCATATTATGCCCTAATCCATATAAAAAACTACAAAATAATAACACAGTTTGGGTTTTATAATTGAGTTATAGAACTAATCACAATAAAATATGCTAACTAATAATACGAAACAAACTAAACTATTAAATATGACTTAATTATGCAAATTAGACTCTATTTAACTCAAAATAACCATACCAGGTAGGTAGATATTCTCCAACCCTTATTCTTCATGTATTAAGTATATTTCAATTTTAACATATAAAAAAGTGATTAATCTTGGCAATGCATCTAATTCATCTTAAACGCTCTTCTTTTCTTGTATTTTCAAGATGAATCCTTATAAAGTTATTTTCATGCATTCCATATTTACAATCTTCAATTCTTTGCAAAAATAAAAATGACTAGAAATAGTTGTTCGTGCAACTATTAAATAATTACAATATTATGATCAAGATATCATTTATTTAATCAAATATGAAACAAAATTGTTATATGATTATTCTAAAAGTGGTAGTTAGCACACACATTGTAATCTTACAATTTATGTCAAATTCTATTTTAAATTTTGAGCTTCCAATATTTATGATGTTATTTGCTAAGATTAACTTAACAACGTTGTTACATTGTCCATCAGTCATCTTATAGATTTAAGAATCTATATTATGATTATATGGAATACAAAGTTCCAATTAATCACCAAATATGTTTTTTAGGACATGTTTATTTCCATTCATGTTTTATGTTTTATGTTTTTGTTTCAAAATTTAGTAAAAAAACTATTTATTTGAGACTGTGGTTTTTGTTTTTGATTGCGATATTTTCGTTTTTCATAATTTATAAAAACTATAAAAAATTATTTTATGTCTCTGTTTTTTTAATTTAATTTAGTATAAACTAAATATGTATTAGTTAATTATTTGATGTTAATTATTAATAAAATTACTTATAATTTAATTTAAGATTATATATTTAATTGTTTAGAATTATTAATAATTTAAATATTAATTAAAAATAAAATAATTTTAAATGATGATTATTAATAAATATAGTTTAAAATATATAGAAATTTAAATAAAAAAATAAAAATATTTTTAATTTATAAAAATAATTATTAAATTATTCATTTCAATAAAATATTTAAATTTTTACTAATAAAAATTATTTTTAATATTAACTAATAAAAAATATAACTATATTTATATTGATAATTAAACAAGTTTTTATTTTTATTTAAAATAAAATAAAAATAAAAATTATATCAGAAAATCAAATGACCTTAACAATAATGGATTTAGGTTAGTAAACATCTCCTTCAATAAAGACGGGAGAGGCAGATTTTTGAACAACAAGATTTGACATCATGCCACATATCTGGGACTTTGATCTGCCGTTACATAAAAAATAGTATTTGTGCTAATTAATAACTATAATTTTAAAATTTTAGTACGATAGTAAGTTTTTCTTTTGTGAACAAAAATCTGCGAGTGAGGGACAGTATCTACTGAAATAGAAGTTGTAATTTAGAGGCCTCATACTTTATAGGGCAAAGAAAGCCCAGTCACTTTAGGAAAAAGGTATTATCACCCTTTTTAATTTTCTTATTATCCTATTTCCATTACATTTTCACCAAATGATAACATTTAATTTAGAACATGACCGTGATAATCAGAGTTTATTTTGAAAGGTTCCACCGAAACAAAATCTGCAATTTCAGTTTCATTGTACATTGCAACCAAAACAAAGCAAGAAAAAGATTGATATAATTAGTAAATCTATTTTAATCGTGTAATATGTCTTGTTTCTTCATATCTTTTCATGTGATATAATTTGAAGTTTTTAAGACTCATAACAAGGACATATAATACATTTACGATTTAGAAGTAAAGTAATCGTGTGAATCTTGGCAGAAAGGCATAAGGAAAAATAAAACTTGACGATAACGGTATAGCTAGTAACCGAAGGGTCTACAGTTTGGCTGCTTGCGGGTGAAGAGGATAAACAAGTATGTGGAATTAAAGGTGCAAGGGTAGTGAGTTGTGGCCTTGTGGGGGACCTTAGCGTAACAAAAGTTGTAATGTGACAAATCAATCAACCGGACTATGTACCATGAATCTGTATGCATCATTCCTTGCCTAACCACTTAGTCCACCTCTCACTTTCCTTTTGCATATTTCAAATTAATTTCGATCGCTTAAGATTGGGCCCGTGTTGTCTGTGTATATATATATATATATATATGGTTTCTTTTTCATTTGGGGGGTCGAATTTTTTGCTAGTGGTAATAGAGTTGAGATTCACAAATCACAAGTTAAAGGACCACTCACAAGTCACAACACCAAAACCTCTCGCTCTCTGATGATCACGTGGCACAAAATGGAAAGCAAATATATACGAGAAGGACAAGCCGCTTTCTATGTCCGATTGGTCTCTTCTCTAGGACCATTATATTTCATTAACTATGTAGTTCTTGTTCTTGTTTTGACCTTTCTTTCTGCATTTCTTGGTTGCCTTTTCTTAAAAAACACAAATGAAAAATTCTTAGAACAATTTTCTTTGTATGATAGAAAATGTTAATTTCCTACCAGTCGTTCATGAAGTCCGGGAAGGGTAGATTTGAAAAGGAAGAATTGTGAGCTTCATAAGCATAAATAGTTAGTGAGATTTTCTGTACCACTTATAATCATTTAAAACTTGTGAAATTCATTTGAACCTAAATTTAGAATCTCACTAAAAACAAGTGACTAGACTTGAACAAGATATTTGATCATAACTTTATGGAAGACCATACAGCCTGAACTCACGCTTGAGGTCCGGTCTTCTGTATAGGACAATAAGTTCCTCTGTAGCATACTTTATGAATGCATCTTCTTGCAATTAAGCTATGATTATTAGACATTGCTTGCCAAATACATTCAAAATTTCGTAGAATATATTTCTTACTTTTACTTTTATGGATATCTCTACTGAAAGAAAATAGCAATCATTTCGAAGAAGAAACAATGAACATCAATCATTTGTCTTCCAAGTGGAAGTTTTGTTTCATTCGAGTTTAATCCTATAAATTTGCTAACAGAAGAGAAAAAGCTATAATTTGGCCTTACAACCAAACTATATCAATATATTTCTATGGAACTTTTTTGAAGAGAAAATAGTAATTGCAATATGTATATACATATAAAAATTAAAAAATCAATTTTGAGTTATTTTATATTATCTTTCCAATATAAATCTAGCAATTACTTTCCCTAGAAATGGGTTTCATAATGGAAGCAACGAAACAAAGTTAGAAAAGACAACTCTGGAGTGCAGGAAAAGTAACGTGATTCATTTGTTTTCACTCGTGTTCAGAGCATTTATTCTTGTTTATCGAGTTGATAATATAAATTGATTGAAGTTGACAAAACCAATCAGAAAACAATCACAATTTTAAGAAAAAATAGAAACGGAGGATTACACATGGAACGATGTGCCAAACACAAGGCAGGTGCTTGCCCTCGTCTCCTTGCTAGACATTTTGTGTTAAAACTTAAAACCAAAACAAACCAAAGAAGAAATCTATTATAAAATTAAGAATTGTTTACTCTTAATCTGTCCCATTCAAACATACGAATTTCCAGCTCCGCCACGTCACTTTTTGTCCTGTATATTGACAATATCTAAACCCCGAAAAGGATACATATCCTCAAATAGACATTTTCCCAGAAACTACTTGAGTATGAAATTGTTGAACTATCAAAAACAGGCCCCACTCGTGGACTCACTACACGACCTTGACAGATGTCGCTTTCCCTGGAATAATAATCATTTATTTTTGGAGGACTAAATTCTTAGTTAAAATGCTCGTGAAATCATTTTACAAGGGGGCATGCACCTGGACCTTCAATGTTCGCTATTGTGATTGATAAGTATGTTTTATATAGGTTTAGAAGTATTATGCATTTGTTTACATCAACCAATTGGAATTGTTATAGACGTTTTGAAGAAAATTTGACCATATTTTCTTGGCTCTGCGTCATCCTTTCTCATGGAAGGTAAGTTTTTTTGAGTTGGCAGCAATTTATGAACTTTACCAAGTGAGTTCACATGAATCACAATTACATGGTGAAAGAATATGAGAGCCCTAAAACGTAATTAAACCTTACTTCTATGAAGCTACTGGGAAGCTTACCAATTTCAATTGTATTATCACAAGAGAATAACAGATCAACAAATGATAAAAGTCCTTTTTCATGAAATAAAAAAATCGCATGATCAAATCAACAAATAAACGGAAGAACTTCCAAATTTTAGACATCCCTTCCGAAAACCTTTATATAGAAGATCTCACGGGCTTTTGTCCGATGTATGTAACTTCGTTAAACGTATCTGATAAACCAAAAGTATAAATGTAGATGTATTACACACAATTAACATATATATTGTTATTTAATAATGTAGACGATGAAAAGGTATAAAGTATTAAATTTATTAAAATATCACATCAATTAAAAATAAGATTATGAATAATGTATATAGAAGAGTATATTAATAATTTAATAATTTAAATTTTTGGTAAAATATAATTTATGGTAAAAGAATCAAAATAAACAAATAGGAAGGGAAATGAAAAACAAGAGTTAGAATATAAATAAAATGACTGCTTTTGCATGTTTGATATATAATTACTAAAAATTCTAAAATTTCAACTGATAGCATTAACTCATTTGGCAAAGTCATTAAAATTATTACAACATTCTTTTAATTCGTTATCATACAATGACCTCAATTTCTTTTAATCAAACAAGAATAAAAAAAAATATTATCAAATGTCATTAATTGTTCAAATCTATTCTTCAACGAAGCAATTGCCATATCTACAATAACTAGAAAGTAATTAACTCTGAAAGAATTCTCAACTTATTGTATTTCTCCATTACGGTTATTTTCATCAAATTGTCTTTTCTTAATAATACAATGTCTAGTTGGAAATGTAGGCTCTATATCCATCTCAAGTGCAAGACTTTTGACAATATTCATACTAGAGCTAAACCTTTAATCTCTATATTTCTCAAAAAATACCCTCACACCTTCTAATTGCTTTATGGTAGCATTAATGCACATAGATTTAGATTACAAATTTTTGCTCAGCATATTAATGGCGAATAAAATATCAAACCAAATAATCATACAAAGTAAAAACTCAAAACTCTGAAGTACACTAACCAAACTTTCTGCTTCACTTTTTGACTTGGCATTATCACAAGATATAAATAATGCCATTAAAGCCAATCTTATTTGCAGAGCTTGAAATCTAATAGCTTTAACACTTTTTATTTGACTCTCCCAACGAGTGTTAGAGAATGCTTTCATAGTTAAATGTAAAACATTATCAAGAAAAACCTTCCACCTTTTAGGAGAACTTGAAAATATTGCATATATACATTGCATAGCTCTAAAAAATGAAACAACTTTAACACAAGAATGTGTCATATCACTAAGAGTAAGATTAAGATTATGACAAGCACATGACATATATAATGGTCTTGGATTTATTTTAAGTAATCGCTTTTGAAACCCTTGATGTTTTCCCTTCATATTAGAACCATCATAACCCTAACCCCTTACATTATAAACATTAAGATCAAGAGAGTTAAATGCATTCAATAATTCATTGAAAAGTCCCAATCTAAATGTGTCATCTACCTTGAAAAACTCTAAAAAGTACTCATCTATTTTTATTTTTTTATTTTACATATTCACACATCATACTAACAAACTCATTTGTTCTTGATGACTCAATTATGGGTACAATCAAGAATAATTGAAAAGTATTCCGCCTCGTTAATGATCACTATGGGCCAATAGAGAAATCAACTTATTTTGAATTTTGTGACCAAGATAATGATGATGAATTTCATGATTTTGAATACGTCTAACATGATCTTGGATTATTACATCAAATCTAGCAATCATTTTAATCAATCCTAAAAAATTACCATTACCATCTTGGTAAAGTTTCTCATTGAATCCTCAAAAACCTAAATTATATTTAGCAAGATATTTCACAATAGAAACTATTCTTATCAAAACTTGTCTCCAACAATCTTTCTCCTTTACAATTTCTTGTTGCAAATTTTTATCAACTGTTTGATTTTTGCTCAATCTTACCCTTAATTCATTCCAAATTCTCATATTAGTCATATGCTCAATGCAATTCTCATATTCTTTGAGTTTCTCATTAAGATGCTTCCAACTTTTAAATCCATCATTTGCTAATCCACATTGTTTGTTATTAGATTTGAATAACTTACAACTTACAACAAAAACAATATACTTTATCTATATGTTTAGAATAAACCAACCATTTTCTAATCTCTTCATTACTCAAATTTTTATAATAATAAGAATATGAAAAATGACGAGAGGTATTGTCTAAAGGAAACAGAAGATTCAATTCTCTTACAGGCCCTTTTTTAACTAAAATATCTCTTGCTTTATTATCAAGATTATCCTAATTTCTAATATCACAAAAATCCAATATATGGCTTACTTACTCATCTGCCTTTAAATTTTCTAAAGAGGATGCATTTGGTACATGATCATGATCACTCAAATTTTTAATATCCTCATGAATATGAATTTCATCACTTAAGTTTTCTTTATGTTGTTCAAAACTACCTTCACTTAATTCCTCGAGACTCAAACTAGAAGCGCCTACTCTTTTAATAAATTTATTAATTACTCCTTTTTGGGATTCTAACAACTATTCTACTTGTTTTATTTTTTTCCTTTTTTCACTTCCAGGCAAATACTTTTTAGACAATATAATATAAACCAATTATAACACAATTGGACTAGGAAAAGAATAAAAGCACCTGTATGGAACTGGAAGAAGTATGCAGGCACAACCAAACACCAATATCTTCACAATATATCACAAAGATATGTCAATGGTTTTATATCTGTGATAGAAGAAAAAATAAATAGCAATATTTAATATCTAATATTAAAAATGAAAAACAAAGAGCAAATTTTAATGATAGACAAACACTAATTTCTAAAAATACAAGAAATTAACATACTTAGGACAAAATATAGTAAATTATACTCTAAATTATTAAATATTCTAAGTTTCACAAGTCAAATATTATCCTATTCTATAAGCTATGGAAATGATTGAATATTATTTTTATTATTATTTTATTATTACGACATGTTTAATAAAATTATACATATTTTTATAGAAAAGGAAACTATTTATGAAGTCTTTGAATTGAGTAACTTAAATTATTTGATTTAGTCATATTATCACTAAACATATGCGAACTCTACAATAACACAAATCCAACAATTATTACATTTCTTGTGGCAAAGTATAATAAAAATTAAAATTACAAAAATTAAATTATTTATTAATATTTAATTATTTTTATAAATAATAAGTAATCTAAAAATAAAAAAGGAAAAACACAAACAAATACAATATCATGTAATATTAATGTTATGATTTAAAATGCTAATATAATGTTCATGTTAATGACAAATTACAAATTAATTATAACATATTCAAATATTTAATAAGCTAAAAAAATGTTTTTAGAAAGGTTGTCTATCGCTGACATTACATATTCTCAGACTATGAATCTTCTTGTAATCTTGTTTCTCTACACTCAGAACTTAGAAGACAGATTCGTGAAAAATTTTTGCTGCCAATTTTTGAGTTGGAGTACCTTAAATGCATATGTTGATGAAAATAAAGAAATTAGAGGGTAAAAATACACCTAAATACTTCAAAATTATTTATAAGTATAACAAGTTAATGTCGTTAACTTAATCAATCTTGGAAGTTGCTACATTACTCGTGAAAATGTTAACAGCTTCCACCAATGTTCTTTAGATTTATTACTGTACTCTTTTGGACTAAATGTATTTGCCCTCTTGAAAGCTAACATCACATGTTAATGGGGCCCTTTTTATGGTGGGCTTTGGGTAGGTGCCCTATCTGCCCCTACCCAGAGCTGGCACTGACTTAGGACAAAGTGTAGCTTAAAATGTCCAAATGGCATAGGTGATTTGAAGAAAGATATAATATAGGACACGGTTGTGTCACAAATATGTATTATATATGGAGAAGGCTGTAAGATTATGACTGCGCCTCATGTCAAGTCCTAGTGTGCAGAGAAACAAAAAGATTCATAGTCTGAGAATATGTAATGTCAGAGATAGACAACCTTTCTAAAAACATATTTTTGGTGGACTTCAAACTTTGGGAGAATTTTAGAACTTATTATAATCATAGTTAAGTTTGGTCAAATTTTGTAAGGGGCTATTTGTGTAGAACTATATGACCTAAAGTTTATAATTAACTATAATTATGTAACCTTAGTCTACTGTCTTCATATAGAGAAAATTTTTAATTTTCAAGTGAGTTATTAATTAATATGGTGAAATTAGTTGGTATTGGTTCTCGAGAATGTGAGCACAACTAATTAATTGAAACTTGTTAAAGATTTTCTTGTTAATTTCTTTCTTTCATACATATTTATTCTTACTGTATTCACCTCATTTCTCAACATCCTTTATAGCTTTGGGATTTTCTCTATAAAATGTTTGAATATTAGTTGATTAAAATTTCTCCCCCAAAAAAATGATGATTGATCTTCCTCAAATTACCATTCATTCATAAGTTTATGAAGAATGTGTTATTGGTAATAACTCCATTCTCAGGTCACTAAAGAAAACTTATGGAGAGTAAAATATATCTAGAGCTCATTTATTCAAACAATTGTGGTATGATAATAACATCTTCTAATATGATAAAAGATATGTAAATATTTGTATTTATGATTACAATAGAAAAACTTGGGTTTACCTTTTATAGGTTAAATTATAATCTTTAAATGCAATTAAAACGCATTGAGAATCAAACAATAAAAACCTTTAAGGCTCTTTGAATGAATCATGGTTAATAATATTGTTCAAAAGAATTTAAAAATTTTTTCCTATACTATTAGTGTTTAAAGAGAGCTCACAATTGCTTTACACTACAATGAAATAATGTATCAAAGAGATAAAAAAAATATAATTATTCTAAACTTGGGGAGAATATTTTTAGAATGGAGAAAATTTTTAAAGAACTTTTGGCCTGAAACAGTAAGTTATAGCATTCGTATCTTCATAGAATTCCTACCTTTGTTGTTCAAGAAATGACCATGATCGAGGAGGCTTGGAGTAGCTAAAGATCAGCAACAAACCATTTTATAATTTTTGGTTGCATCAGCTTTATATATCTTCACGATAAAAAAAGAAGAAACTTGATATCAAAGGCAAAATGTGTGTCTTTCTCAATGTAAGTAAAGCATCCAAGGCATAGAAAATTTTTAATCTATTGACTAAATGATCATGACTAATAAACACGCTATTTTTATGATAGAACCAAATAGAATTGGAATACAGCAACTTGCACCAACCATCCTTGATAGTGAAGTTGAAGAAGAAAGGGAACAATCCCTACACTAACAAATTCTTACTACCTTTATACCTAAAAATTTACCAAATATTTGACCCAAAATACCAGACAGTGCTAATGTAATAGCTAAATTGTATTCTTGTTTGGCCTTTATATATGAAAGACTCAAAGATAACTTAGATTATTCACAAGGAAGACTCAATCATTAACTTTTATTTGTTATCAAATTTTAATCCCACAAATTTTAAAAATGTTGTAAAAGAATCAAAATGAAGGAAGTTGATGGATGAAGAAATTGAAGCTATTAGAAGAATTAATATTTAGGAGCTATTTGATCTTCCAATAGGACATAACATTATAGGTGTGAAGTGGGTCTTTAAAGCAAAACCAAAGAAAAATGGTAAAGTTGATAAGTATAAGGTAAGATCAGTAACTAAGAGCTACAAGCAAAAATATGAGATCAACACCAAAGAAGTTTTTAACTCCTTTTGTAAGATATGGTACGATTAGATTAGTGATGATATTAGTAGCACAAAATTCATGGTCTATCTTTTAACTAGATATCAAATTAACTTTTTTACATGGAAACTTAGAGGAATATGTGTTTGTTGATCCACCACCTTATTATTTTAAGATTAGAAATAAGCATAAAGTATATATATATATATATATATATACACATATATATATATTAAAGAAAGTTCTTTATAGATTAATACAAGCCCTATGAGTTTGGTATAGTATGCATAGATGTTTATTTCTTAAAAGAAGATCTTCATAAATATTTATATGAGCATACACTTTTTAGTAAATTTAAAGATGAAAGAAAGATACTCATTGTTTGCTTAAATATATATCATCTTCTATTTTCTAGAAGTGATAGTATTATGTTTAAAGGGTTCAAGAAGACTATGATTGCTGCATTTGAGATGTTTGATCTCAGAATGATGCATTGCTTTGTTGACATAAAAGTAATGTTGTAACACCCCACTCCCGCTGGACCCGAATCACCCCACTCCCGCTGGACCCGAATCACCCCACTCTCGCTGGACCCGTTTCTATAATTCAGCCCTTTGTATGGAAACAGAATGTTACAATTCTCCCCTCCTTAAAGAAATTTCGTCCTCGAAATTCATTTCTGATTAAGGAATAAGGCAGGGGTA
>JANZXR010000172.1:51301288-51326847 GCA_027575705.1 Erythroxylum echinodendron | reverse complement strand
GTGACTCATACTCATGCGACTCAGACTAGGGATCAGTTGCTACTGTCTGCTATGACATGACTTCAATGCATGTACTTAACTCATGTTTCAGAAGAAAAAAATTGCCCATATAAGATAGTACTTCTGGGCTCTGATACCACATAAATGTAACACCCCACTCCTGCTGGACCCGTTTCTATAATTCAGCCCTTTGTATGGAAACGGAATGTTACAAATGTAGTCTAGTAATATAATCTTTATTTGTTAAAAGGAAGTATGTGCCAAACATTTTAGATAGATTTTAAACAAAGAATTGTAACTTGATGTGCAGTCTGATGTATTTAAGTTCCACAAATAATGCATTTTATATGCCTCATAAGTAGATGTATGGAAAATCCAAAAGAAATGCATCTATTAGCTACCAAGAGAATTCTTTGTTATCAAACTAAAAATTTTGGATTGTTCTACAAAAAGGGTAAAAAAATTTAGATTTATTTCAAGTTATTGACAATAATTATATAAGAGATCAAGATGATAGAAGGAGCACTATTGGTCATATTGTCATTAAGGGAATAGGGGATGTTTCATGATCATCCAAAAAAATAATCAATTAATTGCAAGATCTTAATTTATTATTGTAACAATTTCTGCTTGTCAAGATATTTTACTAACAAAAATATTGAAGAGTCATATTTCAAGCAAGCAAGAGCCAGTAAAATTTTTTATGATAACAATTCAACTACCAAGCTCTCTATAAATTATGCGTTACATGTAAGAAGCCAACATATTAACATGAAATACTATTTTTTAAAAGAGATCTTAATAGTAATGGAACAATTTATTTGAAGTATTACATAAGTGAAGAAAATTTGGTTGATCTATTTACTAAACTTTTCAAATCTATTCTCTTCTAAATTTTGGGAAAGGAAGTGTGCAAATTGGAGAATTACTAGTACTAATGACCTCCACAAATAAATTAAAGTTTACGAGTTTTCATTTTAATGAAGAGATTATTAATAATATTTGATTTTTCATCTTTTCATCTTACTTTCATTTATTTGCTGTAGTTGATTATTGCTTTTATTTTTAGGAGACGGTTGGTTCGCATAGGAGAATGAACATAAGAATGGGAATAAACATAGTGAGAAATGAGAATGAATATTATCATTATAATTATGATGATTGGTTAAGAGGAAGGAATAATTACTATTATCATTGATAGTGGTTGGTTTGTAAAAAATATTGAAAAATAAAATTATATTATATTAATTAATTACATTTTAATTAATTATATTGTAATCAATTAATTACATTTTAATTAATTATATTGTAATCAATTAATTATATTATTTTAATTAATGAATGAATTATATTTTAATTAATTATATTGAAACTAAGTAATTACTTAGTTATAATATAATATAATATAATTAATTATATTTTAATTTATTTATTAATTACAATATTTTAATTAATGAATGAATTATATTTTAATGAATTATATTGTAGTTAATTAAGTAAAATTATTATTTTAATTAATTATATTTTAATTAATTAATTGCATTTAATTAATTATTATTAAAAATTTTAAAAAAGAG
Organism: Erythroxylum echinodendron; assembly: GCA_027575705.1. Taxonomy (NCBI): domain Eukaryota; kingdom Viridiplantae; phylum Streptophyta; class Magnoliopsida; order Malpighiales; family Erythroxylaceae; genus Erythroxylum; species Erythroxylum echinodendron. The sequence continues at coordinate 51,325,270 of JANZXR010000172.1, read as the reverse complement.
TCACTACTAAAGAATGAGTTTTATTCCTCTACTAAATGGAGAGTATGAAGGATTTCCCGAGACATCAAACTATTACCTCTATAATGATTATCAACAACCAACCACTCACCTTTTATTCTTTATCCAAAACTCTTTTCTAAATCCATCAACTAATCACTTCTTAATATTTTAAATTAATAATGATACTTTCAGCTCATATTTTTAATATTAATATTGTTACATTGTTGCTTATATAAGTAGTAAAAAAGCTTTGAATACGAGGGAATAAGAAAAACATTATATCCCTCCGTGACTTATTTCTTTTATGCATTCTGTTTCAATTATCAACTATACATCGCAATTGCAGAAACTTCCAAGACAAATCAAACTCAGCTTTGATAATTTGATGTTGAAAAAGGAACCTCGTCAAAGTACGTTAACGAGATTGACGCTTAATGCTCGACAACCTGAACATTATAATCAATTTCCTCAAATCCTCAGTTTTTTACATTTGAGTGTTACTTTGTTTCGTGATTACAACTTCTTCAGCAATTCATCATTCTCCCAATCTTACTTAATTTGAAGAATCTCATCCCCAGCGAGTGATATGGACTTCACTAGTTTGCAACCCATTAAGGAGCAGAATTCAGAAAGTTTTTATCGCTATCGAGCGTCTATAAGAACATAACCTCGTTCAGACATTCGTGAGACTTCAAATAATTGAAGTTTAATTGGACCTAAAATTATTCAGAAGAATGTTGATGATTTATAAAGTTTGTATTGGTTTTCAAGAGTCAATTCGGTATACAACAATATTAGAGTATTGTATCTCACCATATTACGGTTCAATATTTACGTTAGTATTTGATTAAAGAATTTTTCTACATATTTTTAGTGTTTGTATAAAAGAAAAAATTTGAAAATTTGAAAATGAATATATTTATAAAAAAACTAACATTTTTGAAAAAGATTATAAAGAATAATTTTTAAAAAAACTGTAATAATTTAATTATTTTGTACATACATAATAAGAATTGACTTACATGTATCATGCCTTTTCATCTAGATCAATAATAAAGTTCATATGGGTGAATGATAAATGGATTTGGAAGAAGCTACATACATATATACATACAACTGTGATTTAATTACCCTAAAAAAATCTTTTGCACTTTAAAAACTATTTACTCGTCAATAAGAATGTCTTTAATGAATTATTTTTCTTTAATTTAGGTGGCAATCTTCAAATTAAAGTATTATTGTTGCTATTTTCCAATTGATAAAACTAATCAAGACAAAAGGGGGTAAGTTATTATGTCTATCATAATATAATGTTATAAAAACAGCAATTTTATATTTAAATTAATTAAACTATTAAAAGCCAGATGTCACAACCCATTATTCATTTTTTTTAATAAAATAGAAATTAATAAATTTGTTTCAGGATTTCCCTAACTTTTAGGCGATTTGTCGTGTCATGGTAGGGGGGAGGCACAAAAGTAACATACGGCCAAGCCACTAATGCACCTAAGCTTACAAAGATAAAGATTGAAATGATAGGCAGAGCGCAGATGTCACCGGAGATTGCCACTCTGACCTGGCCGCCATCCGTCAATTGACGCATGTGTTAATATTTGTTTAACCCACTAGATTAGACTCCTCTTTACTCCTATCTTCTATTTCTTTACCATTTTTCTTAGCTCTGTTGGGTATATAAAGGACACCAACCAAGCTTCAGTATTTGCGTAACACGAAACACTCTACAACAACTACGACTTTTCATGGATTCCTCCTTTTTTCAGACCCCAAATTCCGATTTCTCATCGGAATCTTCCTTCGGCTCCACGGAATCCTTTTATAGCCATTCCTTCAACCATACCAGCCTGAGTCTCCCTTTTAACGAAAATGATTCGGAGGAAATGCTTCTTTTTGGACTAATCTCAGAGGCCACTCAGGAAACATCAAAAACAACTTCTTATCCATGCCAAGTTATCAAGGAAGAAGAGGTTAGTTCAACCTCAAATGGAAGTCCCAAGAAGGAAAAGTCCTACAGAGGCGTTAGGCGGCGGCCGTGGGGCAAATTTGCAGCGGAGATAAGGGATTCAACTAGGCATGGTATAAGGGTATGGTTAGGTACATTTGACAGTGCAGAGGCGGCTGCTTTGGCATATGATCAAGCAGCTTTTACAATGAGAGGGTCTGGGACTACACTCAATTTTCCAGTTGAGAGAGTGAGAGAGTCACTCAAGGACATGAAGTATATCCATGAGGAAGATTGCTCACCTGTTGTTGCTCTTAAGAGAAAACACTCACTGAGAAGGAAAATGGTGAGCAGGAAAAAGAAAGAGAGAGATGTGAGAGTGGATAGTGTGGTGGTTCTTGAAGATTTAGGTGCTGACTACTTGGAAGAACTATTGAGTTCTTCTGAGAAAGCTACTCATTGGTGAACCAAAACTACTTGTGCTTGGATCCTTTGGTTTTTTTCTTCTTATTTTTCCCCTATCCTCTGCTTTTGCCCTGTTTTTACTCTGTTCTTTAGTTCTCATTCCATAAACCAATTTGTATTTTGTAGTGGTAGGAACGATTGTATATTAAATTTAGCTTCTTGAAATCGTTTCTTATTTCGTTCCCTTTTTCACTTTCTTTTTGCTTGTAAGTTATGGTATCGAATATCGATCAAACAACATAGAACATTTTATAATTAAACTCCTCCTCTCCGAAGCTTAATGGCAGGCATGAATGTCACACAATATCGTTGTTTCATATACAAGAAGGATCAAACAAGTCAGGGTTGTACACGTAGTAAGAAATCTCGATATAGTGGAACACTGCTCAGTGAAATGGACATGGGAGCTGCTTTTCCATGCGAAGAAGCGATTAATTGTTCGCAGCGGTAGTGTTTACAAAGTATGAAACAAGCTTAACACATGCTACATCTTTCCAGTTTGTCAAAAGCCAAATAATAACATTGACAAAGAGAGAAAACATCACGTAAATCTCTTATTGAATAATATATAAATACAAATACAAATATTTATGGCTAATTTTAATTAATACAGAAATATAAAAATATTTTTAAATAATTTTAATTTTGTCTGGATAACATATTTAAACTTATAAACTTAATAGAGAAAGAAAAGTTATTTGTTTAAATATAATAAACCATAAAATTTATTCAAAATATAATTTATGATCTTTTGAAATTAATATAATTTTTATGAATCAATTATTTTAATTAAATCTTAAATTGTTAATTCACTTTAAAAACATATTTATCAACATATTCTGATCACTTCATTAAATTTTGTAGCAAGAGATTTTCTACTCAGTCTTACTGCCAAAAGACTATTGTTAATAGATACTTGCATTAATCCTATTCAAGTTTAGAGGCTTCAGTGAACAAACTTGAACAAGAAATTCCTGCTTGCTTGGCGCATAATTGAACACGATTGGAATGAAGTATCCAGTAACAACAGTAAGAGGCTTCAGTGAACAAACTTGAACAAGAAATTCCTGCTTACTTGAATCACATACTGCAGTTTGAAGTACGTTGTTCGATATTGACTTGATTACGGTTTGAGGAATGTTGAAAATTGATTGAGAACTAAATTTAATTATTTAAAGTTGATTTCCCACGTGTTTAAAATTCGATTCATTTAAGACCAAAGGGCTGTAAGGAAGCTTTGGCTTACCACCAACTAGAAAATTATTCAGATCTGCTTCTTACCCTCAATCGAATCGACTGTTGGTGTCAAATTACAATTGTATAGCATATTCTCCTTTGCATTTGATGATGCATCTTATCTAAGCAAAATTCATGTGAAAAATTATATTCTCTGGGCATCAATGTAAAAGTAAATTACATCTTTAAATAAATTAACAACTATTTTTAAAATTAAAATGAACTATAATATTATTCATGACGATTTAAAATTTTAATGGTTGCAATCTAAATTTTCAAAATTTTAAGTTAATAATCTCTCAAAAATTAAGTTCACTATTCGCCACCTTTTTTGAAGATAGTATTGGTTTTCGTGTGGATACATGTCATCCACCAAATATTGCAAGCTTGAGACTGAATCGGGTTTCCTTTTTCTTTTAATGGTAGTGCCAGTCAACAAAGTTAGTTACTATAGACCATTATAATTGTATTAAACAATGAAACGTTTTAAAACCAGCTTGCTGTGTTGAGGAATACGCCACTGGGGTTTGATAATTCAGTAAGCAAACAGGCAATTTGTTAGGCAACATCTGGGGTAAGGAACAAAAACCGTTTTCAAATTTAGCACGTGACTTTTGATTATTCCAACAAGGTTTACGAACGAAGGCGTAGGCGTGAGCGGTCAATATTATTTTTGGGTCAATTCAATAAAGCCTTTGCAAATTTTCTTGAGTTTTAGTATTCTAGAAGTTGTAAAAAGTTGCAATTCTAAGGTTATATCTATAACATGTCAATTTCAGTAGCAACATGGTTAACTGAATTTGGTCATATAGCAATATGTTACGGAAAGTGACAGTCTTATTGATTATCCTTTAGCCAAATGAATCTAAATCAGTAATCATTAGTCACCTTCACTTTCTAAGAGTGCAATGCAATAAATAAATTTCAATAATCAATCTCTCTCTTGTTTGCCAGCACATTTTGTTCGCCGATTGAAATGCTTTTAAGGTATTTGGCAAAGCGAACTCACACATTCAAACTATATTTATGACTAAATAATAAAATTTTAGCTATTTTTATATTAATAAATTTTGTAATTATTATTTTCAGTTGTGTTGAATAAATTATTAAGTATATTCAATAATTTATAAATTATATAGTTTAAATAAATTAATATTCAAAATTAAATAATAGACTCAAACTAAATTCTATTATTATATAATACACACTTTGCAAGTTTTGGTCATTTTACTAACGGGAATCACGTTATTTGGGCTTTCCTGCAAAGGGTTTGTGTGGTGGAATTGATATCTGATTGAATTGGAATATTCCTTTCTCAAATCTTATCTCTTATAAGACTTGAATGCAACATTCAAAGAAGCATGACGGGTTTGTATTCTTATGAAGATCTCATGAGATTGCAGTGTTTTCCAATTCCTTGTACCTGTCTTGTTTTTTGAGATCTTCTCTTTCAGTAATTTGTTTTTGGGGGGTAAGTTTAGCTTGACTGATACCTGAATATATGAGTTGAAAATGTGAATTTGAATTTGTTGTAAGGAGCAAAGCACGAGTGGACGCTGTCACAATTGATAGTGACAAAAGTATAGAATCTTTTACATGTGAGAGCGTATTCATATGCTAAAGTTCACGGTAAAAACTTATAAGGTTCCTAAACAGTGCATTTTGAAGTAAAAATGCCACATGTTTTTCCTCCTGTTCATGTTTGATGAGATGGTGGTTCTAAAAGACAAAAACTTTAGGACTGCTCTTGTCAGTTGACCCAAGCTTTGATGGGCTTAAATGGAGGTCTAAACAATTTAGATCCCTCGTGGACTGGTTACGTTGTAATGGAAGAAAATGGATTGAACCACAGAACATGATCCAATTTCTTATGGGGCCTTTTATTGTTTACGTAAAGACTGGAGACATACGCATGCCAGAGAAGCCCAAGTAGAATATTGAATCTAGAACTTTCGGATGATAAATTGATCCGCATACCTTTGTATAATTTAAAGCCCAGGTCCAGTAAATACCTTGTAAGTAATCTATAATTAGGATAACTACTTGATGACTTCAAAAGTATGGATAGGTTCCTTCCTTTTTTACAGAAAAATTATTATTCATTACTTCTTTAATGCTCTCAAATGTCTATAGTAACCCCTAAAGCATGTACTCCAAAATAAATTGTTTGACAAATTCAGCCCAAGAGCTGGTTGCATCATCCTTAAGGTTATGTTTGGTTGGACATAATGTTTTTAATGGAATGAAATGGAATAGAATGTAATGGAATGGTTTATAACGGAATGAAATGTAAATAGATTTAATATTAGAAAATTGTTATTTGGGAGGGATGAAATGGTTCATAATACAATGTAGTGAAATGTTATTTGGATGAAGGATTTATAATGTAATATAGTATAAAATTGTTTATTATTTTATATTCCATCTTAAACACCCCATATCGGAGGTTTTACATTTTTACTATTTAGGATGGAATGTGATGTAATATGAAACCATTATCTTCCATTCTATTATATCCCAAATGATGGAATAATATTATATTTCATTTTATTCCATTAATAAACCCCAACTAAATATAGCTTAAAAGAGCAAATTATCATTATATTCTCTCAAATTTAAGGATCACTCTATTAAGAGTCAACCAATGCATAAAATCTTGGATACCTTCTATTTTGGACAATCAACAATTGTTAATTGTCATTGATTTGCTTCCAGAATTATTCCTATTTATTTAGGAATGTAAATAGGCACTAATAATGTATATGCTCTAATTTAGAATATAAATTAGTCGTTGTATTATATATATTCCTTCTGTTATCAATAAAACATACAAAGAAATACATCCTCTTTTCATGGTAGTAGAGCAATCACGCTCCTGAACCTCTTTTTTCTTCTCCTCACACACAAGAAATTGTCCTATTTCCCTTAGCCAATACACATGGCAGAAAAAAAAAACATACAGGTAACCCAAGACTCAACCAAGCCTGAGGTCAAGTTCGATAATCCAAATGATCCTTTTTACCTTCATCATTCTGACCAACCTGGGCTTATACTCATTACACAGCTGCTAAATGAAGAAAATTACAGCACTTGGAGTCGTGCCGTGCTTATGGCTCTCAACATTAAAAACAAAGAAGGTTTTGTCAATGGTACCATCAAACAGCCACCAAAGACTTCCACCATAGAATTCCAACAGTGGAAGCACTGCAACAATCTTATAAAAGCATGGCTTTTTAATTCAATCTTACAAGACATTGGAACAAGCATAATATACAAGGATAATGGTCATGAAATCTGGTTTGATTTAAAAGATCGTTTTTCACGCACTAACAGTGCTCATCTTTTTCATGTTGAAGAAGCCATTCATGATTGGAAAGAGGACAACATGACTATTGGGGCTTATTACTCAAAGTTAAAAGGCCTCTGGGATGAACGTGATGCACTGTGTTGTATTCCAACATATACCTGTGGCACTATGAAGGAAGTTTTGCAGTTCCAACAGAATCAAAAGAGCATGACATTCCTCATAGGACTTAATGAAGCCTACGCAAGGCCACACCATTGATGTCTGTCGAAAGTTGCAAACCAGGAACTCTATAGGCAACAAATTTTATCAACAAGAATACAAGAATTTTTCCTCCAACGCCAATAATATAGATGCCAATACACCAGCAACCTCTACACCATTCTCTCTCACAGCAGAACAATACCAAAACCTCGTGACACTACTTATTGGGGATAAGTCCAATTCCACGGCTAACTATGTCAGTAGTGCATCCACCATGAGTGATCTCTCAGGTATAACCTTTTGTGCTTCTGTTATTAACAAAGAAATGTACTGGATACTTGACACAGGAGCCACAAATCACATAGTTTGCCATGCTAATTCATTAACCACAAACTCTCGTGTCACTAACCGAACTGTGCATCTGCCCAATGGATCCATCGCCGCTATCACACACATAGGCAGTATTCATTTTATTGATTTTATATTGCATGATATGCTATGTATCCCTTCCTTTAAATTAAACCTGATTTTTATTAGTAAGCTTGTTCATAATTTTTCTATTTTGCCACATTCACTAATAGTACTTATATGATACAGGACCAACGATCGGGGAAGATGATTGGGACAGGAACTGAGTGAGGAGGACTATACTATCTTGATACTTTACAGAGTGCCAAATGCAACACAGCCACTGCACTGATCTCTTGTTCCCCGAGAATTTGACATCAACGCCTTGATCATATATGAAATAAGACTTATCGTTTACTTTCTCATTCAATTACAAACATCAAATTTTGTAATATTTCTGATTGCTTAATTTGCCCATTAGCTAAACAAACTCGTTCTCCATTTCTATTAAGTTCTATTTCCACTAAAGCACCTTTTGAGTTAATTCATGTTGACATCTGGGAAGGGTACCATATTCTTACACTTACTGGACCATGATATTTCTTTACGATAGTTGATGATTACACTCGTTGCACATAGGTTTATTTGATACATCATAAATCAAATGCTTCGAAATATATCACCACATTCATCAACTTTTTTGAAACACAATTTTCCTTGAAAGTTAAAATTCTTCATAGCAATAATGGTCCTGAATTTACAATGAAAAATTCTTATTTACATAAAGGTATCATTTATCAAACTAGTTGCATCTCCACTCCACAAAAAAATGGAGTAGCTGAAAGAAAACACCGTTACCTCCTTAACGTAGCTTAAGCTTTATTATTCCAAGCCAATCTTCCTAAGAAATTTTGTGGAGATGCTATCTTGACTACTACATATCTCATCAACCAAACTCCCACACCTCTCCTTCAAGGGAAAACACCTTTCGAAATTCTTTTTCACAAACAACCTACATATGATCATTTGCGAGTGTCTGGTTGCTTATGTTTTTCCTCAACACGTCATCACCGTCTCACCAAATTTGATGCCAGAGCCACTCGATGTCTTTTCTTGGGCTATCTATATGCTCAAAAAGGATACAAAGTTTATGATCTCTCAACTGGTAAAGATTTTGTCTCACGTGATGTCATTCTTCATGAGAATATTTTTCCTTCACCATCTTTCGCTTCAGATTCACCTCCAATACCTCATCATTCATCAACATATGATGATGAGAACTCCATTGCATATTTTCCTTCCAACATTGAAGTGTTACAACCCGACCATCTCTATCAAGAAGAATCTCCTTCCTATTCAATCAACGAAACTCCTTCCCAAGCCATTCCTTTGCCTACAGATCCTCCGTCCATTGATCAACCCTCTTCAACCTTAGCTACTGATCCACAAATTTCTTCTTTACGATCAACACATACCACAACAGCACTTACTTATCTCCAAGAGTATCATTTTGGCATTTCTCTTCCTTCACGAAATGTCCTAGCGTTTAACTCAGTCTCTGTCCACGCTATAGGTATCACCTACCCCTTATCTAATGTTCTTTCATATGATAAATTATCTCCCAAACACCATGCCTTCACCCTTTCCCTTTCAATCGAGAAAGAACCATCCTCTTTTGCACAGGCAGTTTGTGACCCTAAATGGCGTTTCGCTATGCAATAAGAACTTGCTGCTCTAAAAGCCAATGACACATGGTCTTTAGAACCATTACCTCTGGGGAAAAAGTCGTTTGGGTGCAAATGGGTATACAAGATCAAACTCCACTCCGATGGCACTGTGGAGCATTATAAAGCCAGATTGGTAGCAAAAGGATACAACCAAGTTGAAGGCTTAGACTATCGCAAGACTTTTACTCCCATTGCAAAGCTTGTGACAGTTCGTCTTCTCCTTGTCGTGGCCTCAACTCAATGCTAGCATCTTCACCAACTCAATGTCAATAATGCCTTCTTACATGGAGATCTTGATGAAGATGTTTACATATCTTTACCTCTTGGTTTCGGACGAAAGGGGGAGACACGAGTTTTTACACTTCACAAATCATTGTATAACCTCAAAGAAGCTTCGCGTCAATGGTTCATCAAACTCTCCACTGCTCTAAAGCAAGCCAACTACAAGCAATCGAAGGCTAATTATTCCTTGTTTGTCCGATCCCAGAATGGTAAGTTTATTACTCTCCTCATTTATGTAGATGATGTTATCTTAGCAGGAAATAATATACAAGATATTGAAGATACCAAGTCATTCTTAAAAAAGCTTTAAGTTGAAGGATCTTGGACAATTAAAGTATTTTCTAGGTATAGAGGTCACACAATCTAACAAAGGCATTGCTCTTTCGCAACGAAAATATGCTCTCAAAATCCTTGAAGATGTTGGATATCTTAGTGTGAAACCGGCCTCCTTTCCCATGAAACAAAACTTATCCCTCAGTAAGTTTGAAGGTGACTGCATTAGTGATCCCTCTTCATATCGAAGGCTTGTTGGGTGGTTAATTTACTTGAGTATCACACTACCCGACTTGGCATATACAGTTCATGTTTTAAGTCAATTTATGGACAAGCCACGAGTATCACATTTAGAAGCAGTCCATCGTGTCTTACGATATGTGAAATAAACACCAACACAAGGAATCTTTCTTCCTACAAAAAGTTCAATTCAATTGAATGCCTTTTGTGATGCATATTAGGCTAGGTATCGTGACACTCGTCGGTCAGTTACAGGGTATTGTATATTCCTTGGCAGTTCATTAATTTCTTGGAAAATCAAGAAGCAAACAACAGTATCGATGTCTAGCGCAGAAGCCAAATACCGATCTATGGTCACAACCTGTTGTGAAATTACTTGGTTAAAAACTGTCCTACAAGATTTGAGCATCAAGCATTCACATCCTGCTAATCTATACCATGACAATCATGCAGCACTTCATATTGCTTCAAACCCAGTCTATTATGAAAGAACAAAGCATGTAGAAATTGACTGTCATCTTATACAAGAAAAGGTCCAAGAAGGAATGATCAAGATGACTCATAAACCCATATCACAATAGCCAGCTGACATCTTTACAAAGTCATTGAGTTCTTCACAATTCTTGACTCTACTTAGCAAGTTAGCAATTATTGATATACATTCCAAACTTGAGAGGGCACAAAATCTAAGATATCCTTCTATTTTGGACAATCAACAATTGTTAATTGTTATTGATTTGCTTCCAGAATTATTCTTATTTATTTAAGAATGTAAATAGGCACTAAGTGTATATGCTCTAATTTAAGATCTAAATTAGTCATTGTATTATATATATTTCTTCTGTTATCAATAAAACATACAAAGAAATACATTCTCATTTCACACTCATATAACTATAGCATAGTAATGTATGAGAGCATTAGGACTCTTGATGTTCCGGATTGGATTAGTTTTAGGCACTAAGAACAATTTTCCAACAACGCAACTTTTGTTTTTTTTTTTTCTCAATGTGAACTTGGGCGATATGAACGTTTGACAAAAAAGCTACATGATCGTGGTTAGTTTAAACATAAGTCTGTGAATTTATTCTCAATCACTAAAAGCCCTAACTACAAAAGCAGTGTTCACACCTATTTTAGTTTAACTTGGGATGAAATGAGCTCCACAAATTAGAGTTGTGCCCACGTTATCAAGGGATTTTGTGGAATATATTCTTACAATTTACGGCTGAAATTTAGTGTTGATATAGTGGGACATCCAATGCGGAGCCAGAGCAATTTAATGCTTGCAGGACTTTTGGTATGTATTGTGGACATATAGGTTTTTTAATTTAATTTATTCTTAAAAATTTTCTTACAATTTTATATTTTAAAAATATTATATTTCATTAAATAAATACATATTTTTATTAATATTTTTACATTAACACTAGAAATATTCTAAAAATATGTATATAAATATTTAATAACATAGAGAATTATTTTTAAAATATTAAATTATAATAATTTTTTGAACAATTAAGTGAACTATTGTCTGAAACATTACCCCGTGAGAAGCTGACAAATGAGTGTTAATGCATACAATTGCGTTCATCCCACAAACGACAGAATTTGGGTTAAGTAATTTATTCTCGTGACAAGGGGACCAATGCTGAGGGATAAATAATCAATAATTTCGGCTAAAGTTAAGGCATACTTGTACGTATTTTTCTCAAAGGTCTTGCCCGAGGCTGACTGCAAAATCTGGTCTGATCCTCTTGTCATTGTCGTGGGACTACAATTGAACACTTGGTTGAACCTTGACTGTAAATCTCCGTGAAGTGTAGAATAGGATTAGGAGACCTCTGCTTTCATAGAGTTGATTGGTGGGTACTTATGGAGCGAAAGTCTAGACCGTGCAGAATGAGACAGACACAATTAAAACTGCGGATAGGTTCGTTAGGCATAGTTAATGTACTGCACGACGTACGAATTGTTGCTTTGGGAAGACAGGTACAAATCTCTGAGTAGCTTGCGCCTGAATCGGTCAAATTAGGTGGTCGACATGTTTGCTTGATCCTACTCCGGGCAAGATTTCAAAGGAAATGCAGATTTTCGACAAATAAGATGATTTGGTGCTTTATGTTAGCTACATATATCAACTATTACAAATTCAGGTACGTTTAATTTTCTATTTTTGTTTCCAAAATTTATTTTTTAAATTTTAAATAAAATTTGTAAATAATTATATTTTTATTAATGATAATAATAATTTAAACAAAATTAGAGAATTAAATAATTAATTTTATGTATATAATATAATATTTATGATCAATTTAAAATTACTTATTCAATTATATGCAGCTAATGCAATAAGAAGAGAAACAAAATCACCCATACTGAGTATTACAGTCGTGATAATTGGGTGATCTGTATTTTAAGATCCTATATACCAAGAATTTGTGTTAACTTTTCACCGCCTAGTAAATAAAGTTTTTTACTATTTATGATAATTGTAAACCATGTCGTTCAAATAAATTATTTAACAAATTTATTGATTTGAATTTAAATATGAAAGCTTACTGATAAATTCAAATTTGGGAAAACCCAAATTCTGTTTTTTGAAAACAAACCAAAGTTTATAAAGACATAAAAATGAACTCTACTCAAAATTTTTTATCTTTAAGTTATTTTATTAAACAATAATTTAAAATTAATGATAACTTTGATATAAGTTGTTACAAATTTAAATTTTTAAGACCCAACAAATTGTAATAGTATAAAATCCTTAAAATATTTATGCAACTCAGAATTTAAGATATAACTTAATAAAAATAGGATAAACTCTGTATATCCTATAACAAATATCAAATCTTATATTTTAATTACGATGTTTTTATTATATTTTATTAAATTTTATTTATATATTTATGTTAATTTTATAAATATATAAAAAATTTAATAAAACAATGTTAGAATAGGATTATAGGAATGATTGGATGAGAGAATTTGATGCGCTATAACATGAAGTGAAAGATGTATTCCATCATGGGTTCAAAATTCAAAGCCTTAGAATGAGACAGAGCATAAAACTGGCAGGTGGGTTGACGTTTTAGGTTGGACATGAACATTAGATCCAAATACTTCACTTATGCTTGGATTCTCAATCAGTCATAGGTAACATCAGTGGATCCTATGAGGTCAAAATCCTTATTTACAAAAATATCCGCAGAACATCAGAGAACATCAAAGATCTAGCTGTAAAGCGCATTAAAAGTTGATGTCTCAAGAACATAACGTCAAGGGAGACGCGTTAAGCAATCTGAAAGCATCAGAATATTTTAATATTCCCAAATGTATATTTTATGAAGAAAATTGTAGAAGCCCTTCAGCATACAGGACAGGCTTACGAAGTCGTCATACAACCTGGACTAAATCTAAGCTTAATAAATAATTTATCAATATTGGGAAACGTCACGATGAATCTTAAAGATTGAGAACCAAGAAGGTCCCAAGACGTAACCGCAAATAACCAAGTAATCAAATGGAAAACAATTCGAGCTCAAAATGCGTCATCGTAGGGCAAAATAACAAATCAATAAATTATTTTAGGAATTTGTTTTTCTAATTTCTTTTATCAGTTTTCTAGCCGGTTAATTATTTAGTTGAATGTGGACTTACTAGTCTCCCGGGCCATATTGTAGCCAGAAGATTAGCTTTTAGCCTTTTACGTACATCTATGTGGGTTGATGATATTATTACATGCATGACAAAAGAGAGCCATAGCGCTGCAAATAAACGAAGAAAATTAATGATTGGATCAATTCCATAGGAATTGGGGATCACGTTTACGGTGTTCATGGGAAAGAAGGTGCATGTAAGATTATAAATATAATTACTAAGAAAACAGTAAATGCTTTTCATGATGTAACTCGAGACATGCCCAACTCAACCATTACAAACATTAATCTACATGATCATAACACAAGCATTCCTTAATCGCGGCATATACGGAAACAGGAGCAGATAGAACAGAGCTCTTATTGGTAGATATCTGTTACGCCATAGCTAGATCAGTTTTTCAATACAAGGAGGCTTGTGTGGTTTAGGTGGCTAATCTTCTTTTGCTGGTGGATGCTTCGGATATTTTCCATAGGGTGGCCCTGGTTTCTTGGGTTCGGGGTAAGGTTTCTCTTTCTTTGGAGGCTCATAAACAGGTGGCTTGGGTTCAGGGAAAGGCTTCGTCGGAGGCTTAGGGAAGGGTTTCTCCTTCTTTGGTGGCTCATTAACTGGTGGTTTAGGTTTAGGTTCAGGGAATGGTTTTTCATTCTTTGGAGGCTCGTAAACCGGTGGTTTGGGTTCAGGGAAGGGCTTTTCCTTCTTTGGAGGCTCGTAAACCGGTGGTTTAGGTTCAGGGAATGGTTTCTCCTTTTTGGGGGGCTCGTAAACTGGTGGTTTGGGTTCAGTTTCAGGCTTATACTTGGGCGGTTTGTCGTAAGTGGCAAAAGAGGGAGTGGCTAAAGCCACAAAGCCAAGCAACAACACTAGCAAGCTTGTGAGCTGCATGTTTTTATGTTTCTCTGTTGATGGTTTCTGAATGGAAAGACATGGTCCGATTTTATAGTTGCCTGATTAGGTACAAGACAAGGGGGCACAAATGTCAAATGCATGTGAACTAACACAAAAAGGAAAAATAAGTCAAACTAAGTTGAAAGTTTCCGGGAAAGGCATAAATGCTGTAGGTGCATTCGGGTCCCATTCCAGTTGAGAAATTAGAAACAGAAGAAAAGTTTGGGTCGGCCCTAGTCGACAGGTTCGGAACTGTCTTCATTAACAATACTAGCGTTTTTTAAAATATTCATGAAGCTGTATAATTATATATTGCTTATCATCCATAAAATTACCCATTACGTGGACAACTCTTAAAAGAGAAAGTTGAATTGGTTAGATTGCTATGGCTTCGGTTTTAAATACTATGGTAGTAGCAATTTTCAAACGCTACTTATAACTTATACCGTCCAATAAATCTATAATTTTAACTATTACCTTTTAATCATGTATCATTATGAGAAGAAGTTCCAATCATTGTTCGTCATGCTATTACTAAAAGTAATTTTTATTATATAAGATACTCCTAATTCACTATTAAATCGATAAATAAATCAAATATGTCAAAAATATAAACATAAATTTAATTCAAGAAAAACCATGTCCATCCAATAAAAATTTTCTATTTTGATTTACCCTTTTTATTTTGTCTTTATATTCACTTTTCGAGTTAGGATGATTGCTCAATACTATGTTAAGGGCGGTGGATCGTTCCACCTAATAATTACTGCTGTCCCTACGTATAAGAATTTTTATTGTACTCAATGATCCCACTCTATTAATGCATACTATGTCAAGTTTTTTCACGAAGTACTTATCTCACCCGATAATCATTCACGTTATATTATGAACTTTTAAAGTAGGGTAAGAAAACTTAGTTCGCCAGCTCACAAGGGCTACTTCGGGATATATAGCCTTCCACCCTTTTGCATTGCATAATGCTACCTGCCGTATAACATTTTGAATAAAACCCAAAAAGTTTCAACATCCCACCGACATGTTCCTATTGGGAGGTCCAGAGTACAACGTCTTAGACTGGAATGACTTCCACCCTCGAAAGTTAAAAAGGCAACGGTATTGCAAAAGTTTCCTATATTGGGTCCCGTCTGTTAAGTGTGTTTTTAGAAATTAATTTAACCATACTTTGACTAAAACGAGGCGGTGCACTGATAGTCCTCTAATCTCAAAGAGATCTTAAGAGTCAACCTGGGGTACGATAAGATCGATTTTCTATGAGAGTTGTTGAAACTTCAAGCCAAATGAGTTCAATTGAATATTGGCAGTGACATGGTAGACAAGTCATGGTTGGTAAAGTTGATGGGTAAGTTCGTATAAGTCTTGTCCAAATCCTGATTATGAGGACAATACAGTTTTAAAAAGGTTTAAATTTTTTTTTCCGAATATTTTTGTTTTTAGTTGATGGGTAAGTTCGGATAAGTCTTGTCCAAATCCTGATTATGAGTACAATGCGGTTTTAAAAAGGCTTAACAACTTTTTTTTCCACCGAATATTCTTGTTCTTCTTCAATCGAGTTTTAATTTTTAAATTCATTTAATTGAGTGTCAAACGTTTTTAAAACCCAATCCGATAATAGCTCAAGACGTTTAATGGGAATAACGTAAGGTCATCTTGTGGAAGGTTCATCGTTGGATGATCTTGAACATGTATTTGTTCAGAATAACACCCCATCAGAATAAAGCAAAAGGTTTAGAGCATAGTTATTTGAGTGATTGTACGAGTTTCAAATATTTATCTTCTTCAAAAACTCCTCTATGTATAGTATCTCTGTAACCCTTTTATGGCAGGATGTGGCCATTTAACCCCCATGAATTAATTCTTACCCATGCATTCGACGCCCCCTGAATTAGTTCATTGTGGTCAAGACTTCATCAGCACGACTACCTAGTAAATAAGAAGTCGAGCCTATGTTCCTACATTCACTTAATGACAAAAGTGGATTCAAATTAAAAGAATAAAGATAAATAAAGATATTATTCAAGTGCAAAAATTGCAATATCTAGATATTATTTATATTAAAAGCATTTATATAAGATATTAAATAAAGATACATAAGTTGTAGCATACATATAAATATTAGAATATGTGATAACCATAATTAATTGAAATATGTTGTTATAATTAGTTTGATACAACTATAAATATTTTTCCTTCACTACGGCAAAAACTGCTTTACATAACGATATGTGTTCAACAGTTTAAAAATGTGTTGCTAAAAATTAATATAAAGTAACAATTTTTAAAGTATTGCCTTTACTAATAATAAAAGGCAACGACAATATTAATTTGTTGCTACATATATGAAAAGGTAACAAAATTAAAAAAGGATGCAATAAAGTCTTATATATGCAATATTTGAAACTGTTGTTACAGTTCCAGTCATCTATTTGTTAAAAGATATTTACTAATGTCATATTTATTTAGATAGTTACATACTAATGTATATTTAAAATATAAAATTTCTCTATTTACTAATAAATATTTAGAATATGTATAAGAAAATTAAAATACCCATCAATATATTTAGTAAAGTTAAAACACATGATACAATTGCTCCAAAATTCACAAAATTACTATAATATATATACATAACCCTAAATCGGCCATTTATTTTTTAAAATTAATAAGAGTTGGAGCACAACATCTAGAGGAAAAAAACTCTCTTACCACAAAAATAACAAAATGACCTCAAAGATTGTCGTAGCTAGCTACCATACATAATAAAACAATAATGTTTTTTTCTTGAAAAATTAAAAAATTTGATTGATAATGAAAATGAGAAGACCAAAGTTTGGAGAAAATGATGACATTGTGAGCACATATTGATACAAATAAAAGCAAGCTACAACGACAGCGTTGCATTGGAACGAGCCACCATCTTGAATGACAACGTTGCAAACGAGAAGGTCCACAGACTTGACATAGTTTTGCAAAAGGGGTAAAAAAGAAACCCCATCTACTCGTTATTTAGTGACTTAGTCAATTAGGGTTCATAAATCACAGAGGTGATTAACGGGGCAATCTTCCTCTGTGTGTTTTTAGCAAACCAAAGGCAAGAATTTGCGTTGTGGATGCATATGTCCACTTCATCATACTTCCTTTAATCTTTTCCACGCTTTTTAGGTTTGGAATTCATCAAAGAGAAGTCTCGGGAGCAAAGACCCACGTCAGCCATTAAACGCATCTCTAAAAGTTTCCCAATTAGGGCAAATGGGCGATGGTGATGGACGATGGGTGAAGGGTGAAGGGTGATGGGCGTTCCTCTTCTCCGAGCAGTTAGTGTTACCAAGGTATGAAGGTCTCTAACTTTAACTCATTCAGGTTTTTCTTCTAGTATCCACTGAAAGTAGTTCTACTTTGATAGGCTTGAAAATCTAATATGGAGTAGTCTCATAAGATGTTGAACGAGTCCTAGTCTTATGTCTGTTTGAACGAAAGTAGTTAAAGGCTTATAAGTTCCTGTGCTTTGTCTTATAGGTTTCTTCATGTTTTTAACCTATTTGATGAATTATGCCAATGATTTCAAAAGGAACCTACATGTTTAGTTATACAATTTCCTCAAAAAATTGAAATATAAATACTAGACTATTTGATAATCATAATTAATTGAAATATGTTGTTATAATTAGTTTGATATAACTATAAATATTTTTCTTCACTATGACAAAAAGTGCTTTATGCGACGATATGTGTGCAACAGTTTAAAAATGTGTTTCTTAAAAATTAATATAAGGTAACAATTTTTAAAGTATTGCCTTTTAATAATAAAAGGCAACAACAATATTAATTTTTTATACATATAAGAAAAGGTAATAAAAGTAAAAAAGGATGCAATAAAGTCTTATATATGCAACATTTGAAATTGTTGCTATAGTTCCAGTCATCTATTTTTTAAAGGGTATTTACTAATGCCATATTTATTTATATAGTTATGTACTAATGTATATTTAAAATATAAAATTTCTCTATATACTAATGATTATTTAGAATATATCTAAGAAAATTAAAATACCCATCAATATATTTAGTAAAGTTAAAACACATAATACAATTGGTCCAAAATACACAACATTATTGTAATATATATACATAACCCTAAATCGGCCATTTATTTTTTAAAATTAATAAGAGGGAGCACAACATCTGGAGGAATAAAACTTTCCTACCACAAAAATAACAAAACGACCTCAAAGATTGTCTTAGCTAGCTACCATACATAATAAAATGATAATGTTTTTTTGAAAAATTAAAAAATTTGATTGATAATGAAAATGAGATGACCGGAGAAAATGATGACATTGTGAGCACATATTGATACAAATAAAAACAAGCTACAACAACAGTGTTGCATTGGAAAAGGGCCATCATATTGAACGACAACGTTGCAAGCAAGAAGGTCCACAGACTTGACATAATTTGCAAAAGGGGTAAAAAAAAACCCATCTACATGCTATTTAGTGACTTAGTCAATTAGGGTTTAGAAATCCCAAAGGTGATTAACGAGACAATCTTCCTCTATTCGTTTTTCAGCAAACCAAAGGTGAGAATTTGCATAGTGGATACATGCTTCTACTTCATCATACTTCCTTTAATCTTTTCCACCCTTGTTAGGTTTGGAATTCATCAAGGAGAAGTCTTGGGAGTAAAGACCCGTTCCAGCCATTAAATGCATCTCTAGAAGTTTCTTAATTAGGGCAATGGGCGATGGCGATGGACAATGGGTAAATGGCGATGGGCGCTCCTCTTCTCCTCGTAGTCAATGTTACCAAGGTATGAAGGTCTCTAACTTGACTCATGCAAGTTTTCTTCTAGTATCCATTGAAAGTAGTTATACTTTGCTAGGCTTGAAACTGTAACATGGAGTAGTCTCAAAAGATGTTGAATGAGTCCTAGTCTTATGTCTGTTTGGACGAAAGTAGTTAAAGGCTCACAAGTTCCTGTGCTTTGGCTTATAGGTTTCTCCATGTCTTTAATCTGTTTGACGAATTGTGCCAGTGATTTCAACAACAACCTGCATGTTTAGTAATACAATTTCCTCAAAAAATTGAAATATAAATACTAGAATATGTGATAATCATAATTAATTGAAATATGTTGTTATAACTAGTTTGATTCAACTATAAATATTTTTCCTTCACTACGGCAAAAATTATTTTACGCAACGATATGTGTGCAACAGTTTAAAAATGTGTTGCTAAAAATTAATATAAGGTAACAATTTTTAAAGTATTTCCTTTTAATAATAATAAAAGAAATGAAAATATTAATTTTTTTGTTACATATAAGAAAAGGCAACAAAATTGAAAAAAGGTTGGAATAAAGTCTTATATATGCAACATTTGAAATTGTTGCTATAGTTCCAGCCATCTATTTGTTAAAGGTTATTTACTAATGTCATATTTATTTATATAGTTACGTATTAATGTATATTTAAAATATAAAATTTCTCTATTTACTAATGAATATTTAGAATATGTCTAAGAAAATTAAAATACCCATCAATATATTTAGTAAAGTTAAAACACATGATACAATTAGTCCAAAATATACAAAATTACTGTAATATATATACATAACCATAAATCAGCCATTTATTTTTTTAAATTAATAAGAGTTGGAACATAACATTTGTAGGAATAAAACTCTCCTACCACAAAAATAACAAAATGACCTCAAAGATTGTCATAGCTAGCTACCATACATAATAAAACGATAATGGTTTTTTTGAAAAATTAAAAAATTTGATTGATAATGAAAATGAGAAGACCAAATTCGAGAGAGAATAAGTCTCTACATCGTACAACCCACGAACATGATGACATTGTGAGCACATATTGATACAAATAAAAGCAAGCTATAATGACAGTGTTGGATTGGAAGAGGGCCATCATATTGAACGACAACGTTGCAAGTGGGAAGGTCCACAGACTTGACATAGTTTTGCAAAAGGGGTTAAAAAAAACCATCTACACACTATTTAGCAACTTAGTCAATTAGAGTTTAGAAATCACATAGGTAATTAACGAGGCAATCTTCCTCTGTTCGTTTTCAGTAAATCAAAGGCAAGAATTTGCGTTATGGATGCATGCGTCTACTTCATCATACTTTCTTTAATTTGTTCCACCCTTTTTAGGTTTGGAATTCATCAAAGGGAAGTCTCGGGAGCAAAGACCCACCCAGCCATTAAATGCAGCTCTAGAAGTTCCCCAGTTAGGACGATGGGAGATGGCGATGGACGATGGGTGAAGGGCGATGGGCGTTTTGATAATTCAAATTATTTATATATGATTTTGGGATGAATTGAAACTAATTTGACTTATTTTTATGTAAATTTTGCACTTTATTTGGTTAATTCTCACATATTTCAACTTTATTGCTTAATAGGTGCAAATGGATAGATTTTGGGCAAGATGTATAACTTTTGTTGTATATGTCATATTAAGGTCATTCAAGTACGCTTTCGAAGAGGACTCTTAGTTCTACAACTTTTGTGAAGACTCAAAGAAGAGATTTTGCCATATAAAGGGTCAAAATTGCATATTTATGTAGATGTTTAGTGTATGTCCGCCCAGCGGACATAATGTCCCTCCAAATAGACATGAGCAGATAGGGAAAGCTGGAAAACCCGAGAAGGTCCACCCAGTGGACATGAAGTCTGCTTAATAGACATTTACTGGCCAAATTTGCTCCGGAAGATAAAAAAGGTCCGCCCAGTGGACATTAAGTCTGCTTAACGGACCTTTTCGGCACTATTATGATCCTCATTTTGATGTTTGGCGAAAACTAGGTTTCTTTGAGCACAAGACACTATAAATACTCAATTTTAAGACTAAAAGAGGGGTTCTGGCACTGAAAATGAGGTTGCAATATAGGAGGCACCCAAAAGAGGAAAAGAAGAGGAAGAAGGATGATTGAATTAAGCATTGGAAGCATGTTTTTTTTGTGTTCCCTCAATCTTCTCTCTCTTCCCTTTCTTGGATGTTGATGGTCTTTATGTGTTTAGATTCTTTTATCATGTTCTAGAAATAAACCTCATTTAGGGTTAGGAATGTAGCCTATTTTGGGGGATTGATTTATGTTTTATGGATTGATTGGTGTTGAATGAAATTTTTGGGTTATATTTATCTTTCTTGAACTTCAATGTTGTTTCTATGCTTGATCACTATAGATGCAACCTTAGGAATCATTTGATGGATTGAGAGGTGAAGTATGATTTATGCACTAGGAAGATAAACACATTGGATTTAGAGATAGAGATATCCTGAACTAGTGTGATAACTTATAGTTGCTTGTTCTTAACGAATTTGACTAGTTAGGTTTCGCAACGAAAGATGGCAATCAACTAGTTGGGTATTCTTATATGCCTTGAGAGAGAATATAAGTGAATTTGTGCAATTGTTGTTATAACCTGTCATTCAATCAATTTCATAATTTATTGATCAATCTCTTAAATTGGTGAATTCCAAAGCCCTAAGTCTAAATCATCGGATTTACCTCGTTTATTTACAGTCTTTACAATTTATTGTCTGCTCTAATCCAATCAAATTTTAATTTTCTTTCCATTTTAGTTCACGTAATTAGGATTAATTCAGTAATGAGTGTTTTAGTCCTTGTGGGATACGAACTTGGAATACTTGATTTGTGGGTACTAGAAATGATTCTGTGTGCTTGCAGATTTTGTGGACCACGTTTCTCTTCTCCACGCAGTCAATGTTACCAAGGTATAAAGGTCTCTAACTTGACTCATGTGGGTTTTCTTGTAGTATCCATTAAAATTAGTTCTACTTTGCTAGGCTTGAAACTCTAACGTGGAGTAGTCTTAGAAGATGTTGAATGAGTCCTAGACTAGTGTCTGTTGGACGAAAGTAGTTAAAGGCTTACAAGTTCCTGTGCTTTGGCTTACAGGTTTCTTTATGTCCTTAACCTGTTCGACTAATTGCGCCAATGATTTCAACAGCAACCTACATGTTTAGTAATACAATTTCCTTCAGAAATTGAAATATAAATACTATGCTATGTGATAATCATAATTAATTGAAATATGTTGTTATAATTAGTTTGATACAATTATAAATATTTTTCATTCATTAGGGCAAAAAGTGCTTTACGCAATGATATGTGAGCAACAGTTTAAAAATGTGTTGTTAAAAATTAATATAAGGTAACATATTTTAAATTATTGCCTTTTAATAATAATAAAAGACAGCGACAATATTAGTTTGTTGCTACATATAAGAAAAGGTAACAAAATTAAAAAAGGTGCAATAAAGTCTTATATATGCAACATTTGAAATTATTGTTATAGTTCCAGTCATCTATTTGTTAAAGGGTATTTGCTAATGTCATATTTATTTATATAGTTACGTACTAATGTATATTTAAAATAACAAAAAAGTTTCAAATTAGCTCGTGATTTTGCATTGTCCTTTGTCCTCCCTTCAATGTTCAATATGGTATTGAACAAAATTTTCAAAATATTTTTTTATGCATCACATCTAGATTATGACATATCAAATTAGTTTTTCAATATGACAAATCTCAAAAGCCGTTGCATTTTCTCTAATCATAGTTTTTACTAATGCTTATATTAACTTCATCAGCTTCAAGTTTTGTAACTTTCAGCAACCCTAATTCATCAATCTCCTGTAATATCTCTTTAACAGCTTTGTGAGGGGGAGGAGGTGTTTGCACCATCCTATTCTTAATGAACTTTTGTTTATTGCATCTAAATGAATGATCTGGAAGAAGAAATTTCATGTGGCTGTCAAATCAAGATGTTTTGGCCCTGTTTGGAAGATAAAATTCATCAGAATTATTACCAAATGAGGACAAGACAATTTTTCTATTGTGCTTCATCCAGACAACTTAACATACGCTAAGAAATCACTAATGGTCCACATCAAAGCTACTCTCAATAAAAAACTTTGTTTAAGAGACACATTATATGTCTCCACACCATATTCCTAAATATAATGCAATTCAGATACTAATGATTGTAAGAATACATCAATTTTATGCTTTAGATTTGTAGGTTGTGGCACAATCACTATCAAGAACATATATTTCTCATTTATACATATCCGTAGAGGCAAATTACAAGTAGTAATTATGATTGACCATGATGAATATTATTGGCCAAGTTAACCAAAAAGTTGGAATCCCTTCATCGATAATCATAACCTAATATTTTGACTTTCAACTACAAACTTATAATGGGTATTATTGAAATATTTCTATGCGAGTGCATCCGATGGATAGCTCATGTTGGCCCTTGAATTTTTATTTATTTATTTTTGATAAATAAGCATGATTAGTTTATTTTGGGGGTCTTGTTATAT
>JANZXR010000172.1:51290298-51301188 GCA_027575705.1 Erythroxylum echinodendron | reverse complement strand
AACCACTCACACTTAAATATCACACTTTGCTTTATTGGCAATGCAGGGTACTCAATTTCAAGTATCTCAATAATTTTGCCATAATAATCCATCAATTCTCCCTATATGAAAACTCCACTATTTATTGTTGCCATGCTGTGACGATGATATTCTTTATGATATTTGTATTCATTAATGAAATACACCAAATATGATTTAACAATTTGAAAAGGTCCCTTCGCAAGATCACATATGAACTTGTTCTCAATTGGATTTTCTAAGGCCTACAAAAAAGAAAATACTAAATAAATAGTATATTATGGTCTGAACACTTAAATCTTATAATTCAATCATTTTAATATTTGTAAGTGAAAACTTACATACTTGTCGAACCATCAAGGAAAGTGTCTTCCAACTTCTTTATTGATATCATCCTATGTTTTGTCAGGCATGAGCTCGTGTAACAACTCCTCGTATAATCTAAAAATATTATTATGTATTTCAGTTATGAATAACACTAAAATTCAAATCCCAAATAATCTATTTCAACTTATTGCACAAAGGGTTGAACCTCTTGATAGTTCAATAAAATATAACCATGGGCAGCCTCAATTTCTTCCTTTGTTAACATTCTTCTTGTTGAACGTCCATATGTTCATCCAGGATATGTGAAATGGATAAATTATCATCAGCATCAGAAGTTCCTCCCCCATCGTCATTATGAGGAACTTTTCTTTCTCTTGTGTGAACATACGGCTTAAAGAAATGTAAAAAAAATGTACTAGCTTCCTCTACTACATAAGCATTACATATCGAACCTTCAAATCTAGCCTTATTTTCACATTTTTCTTCAAGTGATGCAAATACCTATATGAGCGAATAGGGTTATACGAATTTAGTTATGAAAACATGATATGACATCAATTATAATAATTTGTGTTAAATTACGTACCTCTCAAATGGATATATCCAACGATATTGAACTGCAACGGCTAGTTTAACCTCGTGTGCTAAATGGACAGGTAGATGCTCCATACAGTCAAAGAAGCTTGAAGGAAATATCCCTTCTAACTTGCACAAAATAACTGGAATTTCCTTTCCTAGTTTTTCCATTTCATCGAACTTAATTTCAGATGATGTTAAGCTTTTGAAAAATAAACTTAATTCTGTTATTACTTCCCAAACCTTATTTGATAGCAACTCTTGAAATGCAATTGGAATTAGCCTTTGCATAAACACATAACAATCATGACTTTTCATCTCAAATAATTTGTACTTCTTCATGTCCACACACCTTGCCAAGTTTGAAACATAACTATCGGGAAACTTTAGATTTTTCAACCATTCACACAATATTTTCTTATACTTTTTGTCTAAAGTGTAATATGCTTTCGAATATTTACTGGAGCGAAGATCTTTATGTAGCTCATTCCTTCTACAAAAAAGTTTCAAATTAACTCGTGATTTTGTATTGTCCTTTGTCCTCCCTTCAATGTTTATAATGGCATTGAACAAATTGTCAAAATTGTTTTTTTCAATATACATCACATCTAGATTATAACGTATCAAATTAGTTTTCCAATATGGAAAATCCCAAAAGATGCTTCGTTTTCTACAACCAAAGTTTCTGCTAATGCTTGTATTAATTTCATCAGCTTCAAATTCTGTAACTTTCAGCAAGCCTAATTTCTCAATCTCCTATAATATCTCTTTACCAGCTTTGTGAGGGGGAGGAGATGATTTTACCATTCTATTCTTAATAAACTTTTGTTTATTGCACCTAAATGGATGATCTGTAGGAAGAAATTTTCTATGCTTGTCAAATCAACATATTTTGCCCCCATTTGAAAGATAAAATACATCTGAATCATTGCCACAATAAGGACAAGCCAATTTTCACATCCAGACAATATGGCATATGCTGAAAAATCACTAATTGTCCACATCAAAGCTGCTCTCAACACAAAATTTTGTTTCAGAGACATATTATATGTCTTAAAAACCATATTCCCAAAGATGCTGCAATTCAAATATCAATTATTGTAAGAATACATCCATTTTATGCTTTGGATTTATAAGTCCTGCCATAATCACTGTCAAGAACATACATGCCTCTTTCATACACATCCATGGAGGCAAATTATAAGGGGTAATTATGACTGGCCATGATGAATATTGCTGGTCGGATTGACCAAAAAGTTGGAATCCATCCATTGACAATCCCAATATAACATTTCGACTTTCAACTGCAAACTCATAATAGGTGTCATTGAAATATTTTCATGCCAATGCATCTTATGGATGAATCATTATTCCATCTTCCTGTTGGTGTTCATTATGCCATCTCATATGAGACACAGTAACATTAGAAGCATATAGTCTTTAAATTCTTGGAGTTAGCAGGAAATAATACATCTGCTTCCACGGTACTAACTTTCCTTTCATATAATGCTTTCTAGGCTTGAACCTAGATTGTCCACAAAATTTGTACTCTTATAATTCCACATCATCACCACAATACAACATACATCCCAATTTGCAACAATCAATCTTTTCAACAGGTAAACCAAGACCCCTAATAAGTTTCTTCATATTATAAAAACTATCAACCATTGTGTGATTAGAAGGCAATGATTCATTATACCATCCAAGAATTTTATCAAAACTACAATCAGAAATATGCCTTTCGGACTTTATGTTCAAGATATAAGCAATTGATGACAATTAAGTCATTGTGTCACAATTTGGCCATAGTTCTTGGTCAGCTGAGTGTAGTAAGTCAAAAAACTGTTTAAATTGTGGGTTGGGTTCTTCTTCAAGATTTTCTATATTTTCCTGAAAGATATAACCGGTTGCATCATAAACCATTTACATGTAAGGATTTTCATTTGCATCCACATTATTTGTTCTAAATCCAATCCCCCTTAAATAAGGATTTTCATTTGCATCCACATTATTTGTTCTAAATCCAATCCCCCTTAAATGCATTGCCTCCTGACGATTGTGCTTTATTACTCCTTGAGGTGCTACCAATCAACACTTCCCTATGTCATGTCTATTCAAAATAATTTGGAACAAACTCTCTTCTCAACAAATGTCCATTCACTTCATCAATAGGAAGGAAGCGAATGTGCTTGCACTTTTTACATGGACATCTGATCTTTGGTCCATCCATATATGCAGGTTGAGAACAAGCATAATGAATAAAAGCTTCAACTCCCTCAACAAACTCAGGATTAATGAAACCAGCATATGATAGCATCTATACATCCAAGATCTATCAACGTTACTCATTTTTACAAAACTATTTATTTAGAACAGTGATTCCATAGTTAGTATTTTATATGTTCTTCAAAATTTACAGAACATCTAAACTTTATACAAAATCCCCTAAGTATTAACCGATCAAACTAATAATCTACAATTGATTTCAAAACTATGGTATATGGCATTATTTACACCTGTAAATCAAGAAAATAAGTTCTCGCCGTGATTCCTAGGCTCATGGAATTTTTCATCGATAAGCCTCACGGGAGATGCATTACAGGTTTCCACCCTATATATCATGCTAGGAGTTTATTATGGAAAGCAACTATCTTGTCTATGAAACGTATTAATTCCTTATGTTAATACGAAGTTTACATTAATCAAATCGAAGTTGAAGTATTAATCAATTGAATTAATCATCTACAATTGATTTCAAAACTATGGTACGTGGTATTGTTTACATTGTGAATCAAAAAAACAAGTTCTCACTGTAACTCCTAAGCTAGTGGAATTTTTCATCGATAAGCTTCACGGGAGCTGTGTCACAGGTTTCGAGCCTATATACCATGCTAGGGGCTTATTATGGAAAGCAATTGTTTTGTCTATGAAACATATTAATTCCTTATGTTAATACTAAGTTTACATTAATCAAATCGAAGTTGAAGTATTAACCGATCGAATTAATCATCTATAATTGATTTCAAAACTATGGTACGTGGCATTGTTTACACCTGTGAATCAAGAAAGCAAGTTCTTGTTGTAACTTCTAGGCTTGTAGAATTTTTCACCGATAAGCCTCACAGTAGCTGCATCACGGGTTTCTAGCCTATATATCGTGCTAGGGGTTTATTATGGAAAGCAATTGTCTTGTCTGTGAAACGTATTAATTCCTTTTGTTAATACTAAGTTTGCATTAATCAAATCAAAGTTGAAGTATTAACCAATCAAACTATAAAATCTCAAACTAATTCCACATATAGTAAATACTTAGACTATTAAAGAATAACAAAAACTCATCAATGATTATAAAAATATTCTAAACAATAACACAAAATGAAGACCTCCTTTGCATTCACACAAAATTTATAGGTATCATAATCATATTATTAAAGTAATACATATTGAAAATATTAGTTGGACGACTAAGATGGATGGATGGACAACTTCAAACTATAACAAAAAAAGAGGAGCGATGCTCTCTAACATAATATAGGGCCTACGAAAAAGAGTATAAGATATTTAATATAAGATTGAGAAATTAAATTGTGATATGCATTACATGATAGAATTTAAAAGTATGGTTCTTGTCAACAATATTTTGATGTAAGTAAATAAGGCATCAAATAAGGAAATCAATAAACTCAAATATTCATTATCTAAATTCATTATAGGTAGTAAAATTTTGAATAACATGCTTGGAGCCTAAAGAGTTTTAATGATAAAAACGAATTGGTTTTACTTATAAAAGTGAACCTCTAATTACAAGAAATTTTTTGTAAGGGATAAGCATTTACAAGATGAGTTATTGCCTAAATTACCAAATGAGCATATAACATCCAATTATATGCATTAAAACTTGAATGCTCATACATCATCATTCAATTCTCAACAAAAGAAATATTTTATTTATTGTGAGAATTCTAGACTTATAGTACATGACATTAGAGCAAAAATAGACAATTTTCATATGAGGTCACTTTAAAAGAGCACCAAAGAATATCACCAATCTCACTATCATTATAGCATCACATTTTATAAAAGCCATTACATATGGCTCATTTATCATAAGGGTGAATAAGCATATCATCTGCCAATTCATATGCTAAGAATCAAAGTCACAAAAGAAGAGCTCCTAATCACCAAAATTTTCGAAAGTTAATATTATATGACTTGCATCATCTATCACGACCTAGAAGTTTATATTATTATATTCTTTTAAGTCTTAAGACTTAAAAGAATACAATACATATAAACTTAAAAGCATAGAGACATAAAAAAAACTCTAGACGTATGCATAATTGAGAATGAGATATTAAAATTAAAGTGCACGATACAATATAAGCTAAAAAGATCAATGACTTCAAAACGTCTTTATCAACCTTTACTATAGTGAGGAAAAATTAAACAACTCTAATAATAAGAATGAATTTGTTTAAGTAGACTATTCAATGTCAAGTCAATTTTTATAATTTGAAATGATGTGTCAATAAATAAATCTTCATATAAGCATGTTGCATCTTCTAAATATATACAAAATCACATTTTTAAATATTCTAAATCTTCTAAATATATACAAAAATCACATGTTTAAATATTCTAAATATATCAGTCGTCCTTTAGGTCTCATATAAAAGGGTCTTGTAATTCACATTAGGAAAATTAGCATTAAAGGGAAAAAAAGGCATAATTTTTATTCAAAAATTTAATATTGTTCTCAATAATATACAATTATATATCTTTAAATTAACATAAAACAAGTTCATAATTTTTATAGGTCACATTATAAATAAAAAGACATGACACATGTTATGGCTTATTATATAACATATTTCAATTAAAAAAGTATATTGTAATCACACAAAAGAACTCTTATTCACCACTACACTTAAAAAAGACCTAAAATATACGCTTGTCTTGGTCTTGTAAGTCTTACTCATATGACCATTATAATTTCAATCTTTTTATGTGGGAGACTGTTTTTATGTTAATTATGAATATATCAATAGAAATTGTTTGTTTTTGAAACAATACTTATTAAATATATCCAAAAGTATGAGTAAACTCCAAGCACTTAAGATGTATTAATTTCTTTATTTTATAAGTCAATATATTAAATGACTGTTAATATCCAACATTTAACTATTTTCAATCTCTATCAAGCCATTTTGGACAATTATCGTATTAGATATTTTTAAGGCAAATCCTTGCAAAATGTACAAGGAGAAATGTGTATAATTACAAGAAGATCAACGCTTCTAAAATCGAATAATCTAAAAAATGGAAGTTGAGTAACATAATAAATCATAGTAGAAGGACAACGTACATAAGATTCTAACATAGATTAAGCACTTTAAGCAACTTGTTAATTCCTCATTGATAAACTATGATGAAATTGGAGTATGGTTTTGAATAGATTACGTAAACTATGACGAAATTGGAGTTATATATATTCAACATGGAAGTCTCTATCTAAGGGATATTTAATCGAACAACTCATAGACAATATGTATTATCTCTAACCTTTTACCAAACAAATGCATTTTTCCATTATTTACCAACAACAATACATGTAAACAACAAATAAACTAACAATAATACAAAAAAATGCATAAACCAACAATTATCACAAAACCCACCACCCAACACCCACCCTCGATATACATATATATAACCATCTAAGAGTTTCATTTCTTTGGAGACAAAATAAACTCAATAAAGAGCTTACCTGAAAATGATGCACGATGGGCCAAAAACTAGGTAGAAAGTAACGGTGGAAGTAACCAAAATAAAAGAAAACCGACGTAGCCGAGGGAGGAGGGAAGAAAAATAGCAGAGGGGGAGGGGGTTGGGTTAAAATGATAAATAAAATGACGTTGTTTGGTTTAAAACTAAATGATGTTATTTTATTTATGAACAACTCGTCATTTACCGATGGAACATATTTTCCGTTGGTATTTAATATCACCAATTATCGCGTCAAGTGTTGCCACCTTATTTTGCAATAGATTAAGTATTCTGTCGGTAATTTGTAGTTTCTTGTAGTATTTTAACGAAGGATAGTGAGGACTGTCGAAAAAATAACGACAGAGTATATATCGTCGGTAAACAACCGACATGGACTATTAAACAAAGCATATTTTACTGACGGAACTATTTCCGTTGTCACATTTCTGTCACTATTTAATTGCGGGAAGTATTCCCGCAATTTTTATCGAAGGGTATAGTTTTGTCGTCGCTATATTTTGTCAGAAAATTTGCGCAGATATTTTCTTTCTACCTTTACCGACGACAATTTTGTATGTCGCAAAATAAGAATTTTCACGATAATTTTATTGACGTAAAGTGTTTTTTCGTCGGTAATTAGCTAAGAAATTATTCCGTCAGTAAATTTCTACCGTTAATGTATGATTTTCTTGTAGTGAATACTTCTTTTATAGTATAACTTTTGAACCAATCCTCGCCTCTACATTGGTAGCTACCCTATGTCCCAAAAAGTTACACTCTACATATTTAATCTTAGCCCTACTCAATCTAAAGTCTTTCGACCCTAACGAATTCGTCCATCGTTTAAACTTGACATTGACACTCTCTTTTGTGTCATCAATTAAAACAATATTATCAGTAAATAACAAACATCGAGTACATCTCTTTAGATATTCTTGATGAGCTCATCAAACAAAAAGGAGCTCAAAGAAGAACCTTGGTAAAGCCTAATATTGATAAAAAAATGCTTTTTATCTCCTCCTATTGTTTTACTTTAATTTTTACACCTTTATACATATCTTTAATAACCTATATGTAAGTCATAAAAACTCCCTCCTTAACTTCTAAAAATCTTTTCATGATTTTCCTCCGAACCTTATCATACATTTTCTCTAAATTAATAAAAACTATATATAGGTTAGGTTATCTCTCCTTATAATATTTTGTTATTATTTTTAAGAGAAGTAAAATTTCTATCGTAAACCTTCTTAATATAAATCCAAACTGGTTTGCTAAGATTGAAGTCTTCTTTCTCACTTTGTTCTCGATTACTCTGTTTTATCGATTATTCTTTTTATAACTTTACGTGTAACTAAGTAATTTAATATCTTTACAATAGTTACACGTTTTGGGTGTGGCTTTTATTTTTATTTAGACGGACTAAACAACCAAGCCACGCATTGGAGGTAAAACGCTAAAGTGAAGGAACAGGCTGTACTTCACACTTCTACGCCAGGACCAGTAGGGGCAATACGGACAATTACGAAAGTTGTTAATGACTTCTACTGACCATTTAATCGTTCATTTACTTTAGGGGCAGAGAGAGAGAGAGAGCGGGGGGGAGAGATGACCCGAGGAAAGCAGAAGATCGAAGCGCAGAGGAGAAATGCAGAGAGGAATCAGAAAGCCAAAGGCTCTCAGCTCGAGGCCAGAGCTGTTGCTCTCAAAGTCAGCTGCCCTATTTGCAAGGTTTTTACTTTTCAATCTATATTCTCTTCCCTAATCTCCTTTCAATTTTTCTTTTGCATTCCTGATTGTTATTTTCTTCTCTATATATGTTTGTTTATTATGATCTGTATTTAACATAGACGATCATGTTTAAGCATTGTGTTTGTTTGGTGCCTTGTGTTTAAAACTTTTGTGGTAATGGAATTAAGCCTCCTAAGTGGGTATCTCTACCTCACAGCTTGCATGTCGTTGGTTTTGAAGCTTTTGGATATTTCAGAGAATTATTTATGGATTATTTATTGGTATTTGATATTGGATGTTTAGCTGGTGGTTTTGAGTCTGAACCGCTGTATCTAGTTTTCTGGCAAAGAAAATTTAAAATTTGATTTTTGGTTAGTTCTTTGTTCTTCTTTATATGAAATTTGAGGCACAAACACACATGCGACTATGTGTCTATCCTCTTTGCCCTCTCTTAGTTTCTTCTGAATTTTCTGACTTTTGAGATCGTATCGTAATCACACCTTGTTTGTTTGCCACATGTTTTCGACTGTCATGTTGTTAAAGCAATCAACACAGGTAATGGTTAGATAACAAAATCAGTAAATATATAAAATTTAATATTTGTTTATTTTGTTTTATTAAAACAATAAAAAGAAATTCAATAATAGAAGATTGTATAACTTAATTATTTTTAGTAGAAGATTCAATTGCTATACTTTGATGTAATACCCCCTCCTTGCAAAAGGATAGCAAAAAATGGGAGTTTTGCTTTTGATTTTCAATAAAAGAATAAATTGACTAAGAAAAGATGGCATGCCTTAATCACTTTTCGTGAGAGATTGAATTGCTAAACTTTATTATAAAAATTTAGAATAAGAAGAGAGTTTTACTTCCTTTTTGGATCTTACTTCAATGTACCTAGATCAAATGAAAAAAAAAAAATTCTGCAATAATGTTGGATGCTAAGGGTCGGGTTGAGACGAATGTGGCAACATTTAGCAGAAATGATTATTTTTCCACCAATCAAGTGTGACAAGGATTGATTTTTGCAAATTTTTGGAAAAAAAAAGAGGATTGACACTTGTTTTCAAGGTGATACATGCCCTAATCCATGAAATTAAGTTTTCTAGCAAGTTGCAGTGGATAACAAATAAATCATATTGAAAGGCACAACAACACTAGTAATATTACCAAAAGAGGTGGAAATGTTTTTGATTTTGTGGGAAAGATGTGTTGACTGGACAACAACAATGGAGGTTTTGATTTATAGAACATTTTGGGGGATGAAATGATTCCCGCTGTACAGATGAAACTTTATGGAAAAGGCTAAAATAATCTCCAATTTCAACGCAAGATACTTATAGAAGACATTATGGTTGTTCTCCATGTCATGGAGCACATTGAAAAGTTCGACAAGTTGACAATTTGATATTATGAAAGGTAGCGCAAGAGACAACTTGAGATTAGAGATTTGGAAAGGGTTGATCATGTAGAATATTCACAACCAAGATGATGTATATGACTTGGATTTAAGGGAAAAAAAACATTCAAGTCAACGATCCCTACATTTCAAGAGGAGATTAAGGATCTTGTTGATGAATGGTCTATGTCCAGAAGACTAGGGAGTTATAGGAAGTTCCTAGTGTGTGGAAAGGCCATTCCATATATGTTACAATTTTCATCTTAGAAACTAAATTTTATAAACTAAGTCCAAATTTGTATGAGTAGTAATTGTCACATTCTTCGTTGAGGATTATTTCCACTAAATTGGGGAGAAATGATGGAAATCAATTTTAGACAAATAAGAAAGATTAGATTATGAACTCCAAAATCAATTTTGGTGGGATGGAGAGTGGCAATTGACTTGACCATGGGGATATGTAGCACGGACACAGCAAAATGAAGCCGTGTCCGACACGGACACCACCCGACACGCGGTGGACACATGTCGGTAGGTGTCGAAATTAAAAAATAATTTTTATCGGCTCGGACACGGCTCGGAAATATCTGGAGACGGCTCAGACACAGCTCAGATATGTCTGAAGACGGCTCGGACACGACTGGAGATTTGGTTGATAAAACGACATCAAATGGTAGAGCCAACTATGAAAGCGCATTTAATTGCTAGACTCTACCACTACCATACTACGCCAGTTTACCCCAAAAACACGTGTGTACAGTAACTAACTCTGTTTTATCTCTGCAATACGGAAGGCCGCCATTGCCAGCTTACCTGGAGAGGGTAAAAGAATTAACGAAGACAAGACGAACACAGACGGAAACAACCAGGGTCTTAGTGAATGGCTTTGATGGCCAACTTTTTCTTGAAGAAGTGAATCAAAAGAAGAAAACCATCAAATTGCTTAATGAAATATAGGCTCCATGTTTTTTGAGAGGGGCTTATAAGCACCAAATATGTATGAACTATCAAGATGTTGGAAGTCTTGAAACACATCAATCAATATATATCATATTATGAATTCTGAATTTTTT
>JANZXR010000172.1:51262693-51280842 GCA_027575705.1 Erythroxylum echinodendron | reverse complement strand
AATAACCTCATTTGGATAGCTAGAGAAAAAGTTATGGCTAAAACACCAAAGCATACTCAGTGAATATGTTCCAACTATATTTCCAGCTTACCGCTTCCAACATTTCACATATAATAGTTCTAACTTCTAAGAAAAGTTTTGGGATCCAACAGGAGCACATCAAATAATAACTTCAAAAAATAATCTAAAACTCAAAAGGGTGAAAGAAAGTTGAAGAAAAATCACTGTTATGAATGTCAAGGCTTCGAACATATGCTAGCGGAATGTGCTAACACTTTGACGAAGAGAAAAGGGAAGTCTTGTATGATTACTTAGAGTGAGAATGAATCTGAAAGTGAATATGATAGTGAAGATGAACTGTGAGTAATCATGTTGTGCTAATTGCTTTATATAGCAGAAATCCAGTTGCTTGCTTAACAATAATCAGAGAATAAACTGATGGGAAAAACAAAGATGAATTAGTCCAAAATTCCAAAAAAACACACAGATGAATTGGTCTAAAATTTTAGAAAAAATGTAGATGAATTAGTCCATAATTTCAGTTCAGATTATGACAGTGATGATAGTTATTCAGATTACAAAAAGGAGGATATTTGCAAAGCTTATCAGTTAATGTATACCAAATGGGTCCAAAACATACAAGAAGAATAAGAAGCCAAATAAGGAAAACTCTACTATGAAGAACATCATTCAAGATCTAGAGAAGTAGTTGTTATCTATAATAAATGAGCTAAATGAAACAAAGTTGAAGTGGTCAGTACGGAAAAAAAGATAAGAATGTTAAATGGAGGTATCGAAAGTTAAAAAAGTTGCTAGAAATTGGTAAGATTAAAGGAGACCTTTAAGGCATTGGCTATAAAGGTGAATCTTCTATGTCGAATGATGAGAAAAATGGTGCGGTCGGATCTGTCTAAAGAGAAACTTTAAGAAGGACGCAAAAATCTATATCTACTTGTTACTTTTATAGGGACTGGCACATAAGGCCAAATTGTTACAAGTTGTTATAAATGATATTTCAGAGGGCTCGAAATCAAAAGTCTAGACATTCTACAATGGATTTTCAGTAGCAACCTATGTTACTAAAGCATACTTAGGTTAGAAAAGGTCAGCTATAAGCACTTATAGTTTTTAAATCCATGAGGGCTGCTTCTCATAATGGCTGGCATTTTGACAGTGAATGTTCACGTCATATTACAGGTGAAAGAAGACATTTGAAGATTATCAAAGTTATATGGATGGTCACGTTATTGGAAGAGGGATTCTCTGAGTGGATGGGCTGCCACACTTTAAAAATGTGCTTCACGTTGATGGTTAAAAACTAACTTGGTAAGTATTAGTCAACATGGTGATGATGGGCTGTTAGTTAAATTTACTAATGTGGATGCAAGGTGTTGAATGAACAAGGAGAGTATTTAGTAAGTGACATAAGATTGGTGGATAATTGCTACATGTTGCAGTCTTACATATCAGAATAGACACGTAAAGGAATTAATACCAGAAACTATCCAGATCCACAGTTAGTTGCTATTGGAAAAAAATTGTTAAGACAGAGGACCAGTTGGTTGCTTCAGAGGAAGAAACCAACCAAACAGTTGATGGCAGAGGTGATGTAACAAGGAATAAAAATAGGTTTGAATTTCTTCGAGGGGCACAGGAAATGCATATTTTTCATTTTTGAAGTATATTGAATTTTTAAAAGAAAACAAAAAAGGGGGTTCGAAGGAGTTTTCGTCTAGGCTTTTTGAGTTTTTATTTATGAGTTTTCTAAGGTTCAGTTGATTGGTAGGTGTTTGGATTTTTCTTTACTTGTTGAATAGTTTATTTGATGTAAAAGTGAGGCTATACTTGATTATTTAAGAGTTCTACTTTTGGATTTGATTTACAGAGTTATGTTGAGAAAATGTTGGTGATTGATTGGAGACTTATAGGAAGGTCTGAGTTTTCTATGATTTGAGTTTTTCAAGTTTTATTCTAGTTTCTCTCTATATCATGGGCTGTATGAGTTTGGATAATATGCTTTCATATGGTTTACGTGAGGAGGAGATAGATTGAGATTGATTCTTATTCGTTGAATGCATTTTTAAGGTTTCTAATTTTAATCAGTTGTATGCGTATAACTTTGATGTGAGTAAGGATATGTTGGCTGGTGTTTTAAATGGTGGTAAACTATCATCTTGGCCTTCTGCCACAACACTGCGTGCTTATGATTCTTTTGTTGCAGCTACTGCTAATTTTTATGCCTCTTTATTCACTGAAATTGATCGTATTAATGACATTATTCTTTTTTACATCTTTTTGTCCCAAGAGAGAGAAACTTTGCTAATAGTTGGATAATTTGTTTACTTGGGATTATTGATTCTATTATTGTTTCTTTGGATATTTAAAAGTTATTCGGAAATTATTTGGAAGTTATTTAGAAATTTATGTTTGATTAAGGGGAGTGTTCTTTTCTCTTATTAAGGGAGAGTTCTTATATGTGACAAATAATGCCAAAAAGGGGAAGACTGTTATAATATATGTTAAGATATCTTATAAGTTAATTTTGAGCATTATTTGGAAGTTAGGTATATTTTGGAAGTTTACCTTGATTGGGACTCTTGAAGGTAAACTTACGTGAAGGGTAAAATCTTTCTGACGAGAGGATTTATTATTTGGGATAAAATCATCACATCTTAATAGAGATAATGTGCAAATTTTTTGATGATTTTGTAGCTATCTTTGAAAGCCTATTTTGATGATAATGGTTATCTAAGCTAGTTAAATTTGTGTAGATTTGATTGACATTTTTGCAGCTGTGTTTCTGCAAGGTTTAACATGATTTTCTAGACTGAATGTGTGCTGTTTTTGTGAGGGAAAAGCTGACAAAAAATTAACTAATTTGTGCAATTGTGTTTTTGTGTGTGTGTGAGTAATTACATGCTTTATTGAGCTATTCTTGGCAATTGCGCTTATGCATATGTGGGTGAATAATTGGATTGCTTCTCCACTGTTTTTGGGAGGGAAAAATAACAGTTATTTATGTCAAGTTTGCAGCTATATTTTGTGATGTTTCGGTTATGAAACATAGATGATTTGTGTGGTTGCATTTTCTTGACTGATGGCTCGAATTTTTTAGTCTGACTAAGTATTGTTTTTGTGTGAAAAACCTCCAGCAGATTGTGGGTGGTTGCAACTCTTTTGTTTATGACGTTTCGATGATGAAACGTTTGTTCGTTTGTTGAATTTTTGTAGCTGCTATGTGTGGGATGTTTCAGTGGCAATATCAAAAGTTCATAACAGATTTCTTGGTAGAAAACTTCTCATACTTTCGTTGATGAAGTTGCATATTTAGCGGAGTTGCTTTCTATCTCAAATGTTGTCGTTGTTTATGTCTTTATTGTTTCAATCACTTGAGTTGTTCAATTATCATCTTTATTATTAAACATTGTTATTAAAATACTCTGTTAAAGTTAGCACGAGATGATCGTGTTATTGAGAGTGAAATACTTTCACGGGGTGTGAGAACGAGTTGATAGTTTGTGCTTAATTTTTATGTTTTTGTTTATGTTGGAAAATTAACAGTTGCTGACATATTTACTTTATATTAAGTAACTGATAGATAAAATTCAAAACAACTGCAGCAAAACCAAATTTTTGTGAAATTACATCCTGTCAAATTTTCATGTATAATTCATAATGAGTAATTAAGAGAAAATCATATCGAATCCTAATTTATTCAAATTTCTACTTAAATTTTATGCATATTTTTCCAAGATCTGAATTGTCAAATTTTTCTTTATTTCCAAATTATGTACCAAATTGATTTCCGAGTCTCATTAAGGAGATCATTAAATCATTCAATCCTTTTATTTTTCCACATCAGTTTAGGCTACAATTGGCTCTCTCCACCGAATTCTGACGGTAGTATATATTTGCCATAGAAAAACCGGTCACTTAACTACTTAACGCGAAAATTCCAAAAAGTGTATATTGTATAGTAGTATTGTATAATATAAGGATACTTCGATCATGACTTCAGTTTTGGGCTTAGGTGAAATAATAAGTATGCTTCGTAATTTATTTTTATTTTTGGACTCAGCAAAGATTAGTTGTGGCTTACGAGAGCTACGTCATAATAATTGGGATTTGCGTGCGGCTGCCAGGGTTTATCAAACTTAAATTCTCAAAAGGAAACAGAAATTCCGTTGCTTTAATCCCATATCGGTAAAAGGAGAACATAATAGTCTCTGTTAAGGCTATATAAAGAGGTATATGTTTACGGTTTCACGCATTACAACGTCTCTTTGTCATAATTTTGTGAGTTAGTTTTTAGTGTGGGTTTTGAAATTTTCCTTTTGCAATCTTTCTGTTTTTACAGCGGAAGGATTTTTGTTTTTGCTTATAGTTTATTTTTTTCCATATTCCTTCAAGGGGTTTTAAAAGTAAAATCTTGTGTGTCCCTTCGGTTTATTTTATTACGGGTCAATGTTACGAATGGCATATTAGTACTAGATTGAATTTTAGTACGGTATTATATTTAATTTTTTATAAATATAATTTTTTATAAATAATTTATAAAATAGTTTGTAAATTTTTTTAGAAATTATAAAATAGTCTATTATTATATTGTAGTTGTATTGTATAGTTTACAATTTTATCAAACGTGTTTTCAAAAATCATAATAATAAATAATACCCAAAATTAATATGAAATAACAATAATTTTTAGATATTTCACATATAAATAATAACCACAATTAATATAAAAAAGAAAATTATCATTATATTAGTATAAAATTAAGAAAAATACAAAGTATTTGAAATATTACAATTTTATCATATAATAAATAATAATTACATTAAAACATTAAATAAAAAGATCACTAAACATCCTTAACTTTCTAATTATTACAACAAGAATTTATGATAAGAAAACAATTAATTAAAAACGAACCTGATAAAAATTATTTAATTTATTATTAATTAAATATATTATTAAATTATTTAATATATTAATTATTAATAAGAATTTAAACAATTTTAGTTTAATATTACATATAAATTAATTAAAATTAATTATTAATAAAATTGTAAATAACTTATATTAAAATTGTAAAATTAATTATTATATTTTTAAATTATATAAATTTTAAATAAAATTTGATTTGATAATTAAAATATATTTAAAAGTAAATATTAGTTTATAAATAATAAATTTAAATTATTTATTTTAAAAAT
The DNA here is from genome assembly GCA_027575705.1 of Erythroxylum echinodendron. Lineage (NCBI taxonomy): Eukaryota > Viridiplantae > Streptophyta > Magnoliopsida > Malpighiales > Erythroxylaceae > Erythroxylum > Erythroxylum echinodendron. The sequence continues at coordinate 51,275,626 of JANZXR010000172.1, read as the reverse complement.
AAAATAATTTTCGTTAATACTTTATTAATAAATATTATATGAAAGATTAAAATAAATTTAAATAAAAATAATTTATTTTAAAGTTTTATTTAATGTATAATTATTATCATCATCATCATACTTAGTCCGAAGTGCCGCAATAAAGCAGGGTCTAGGAGGTTTGATATTACGCAACTTTACCCCTACATAGTAGAGAGGCTGTTTCTAGTAGGTCCATATGCAGATGTGATAATAAAATAATGATACTGGTTAATAAGTAAATAAGTAAAACTGGCAAGCTAAATCATTATGTAAATAAAATTACAATAAATACATAAATAAATACAAATAACATATAACTCGACATTTAAAAAAATATTTTAAAACTAAAATAAAACGAAAAGAGATCCTCTCTTTTTTTAGAAAAGCACCAATACTTAGATGATAAGAGAGCAATAAAGCATCAAAGAACTCGACTTTAATCATACAAAACACGAAAACTCAGAAAAAAATGCAAATGTAGAAACACAAAACGTGAACCATAAGATCATTAAGCATAAAAATTCAATATTGACATAAATCCAACAATATCAAATGCAAAGAGATCAACATAATAAAACCTAGAAAGCATTAGACACTAAATCAAACAAAGAAGCTAATATCAAAAGCAAAAAACCATAAAGAACATAAATTTCAGAAACCCAACAAAACCCAAAAAACACAAAAGCAGAAGAAACTGATTAATCAAGAAACCATACCGGAAACGAGGAGGCTTAAAAAATCACAATAAAAATTTAAATACATAGTTAATTTAAAAAAATGTTTGAAAAGGGAGGGAGGGGGGACATAGGAGGGAAAAATTTTCAAAATTTTGCAAAAAATATGTCTATTTTTTAAAATTCACGATATTGGCCAGTATTTGGCCTGTACAATATTTACGACCAATATTTTTAAAAATAATTTTGTACCATTTTTCGGTCAGTACGAAATTCTAAACAGTGATCCGGGTAGAGTCCATCTCCTATTAGTGGTATCAGAGCTAAAGGGTTGTTCAAGTATGCTTTGTGGTTGCAGCATAGTCTGATCTTTCACATTAGAAAATGAGTTTTTTTTTAATGTTTTTACGGTTAAGGGTGGTTTTATTCTCGAGTTCTTGTTGTCATTTTTTGAGCATTTTTCGCTAGTATTTGAGGTTATTGAGTGCATGTTTAGGAAAAGCTCTGTCTAAAGAGACTGAGTTTTAAGTGGGACCATTTGTGACCCCTTCAGCTTTTCTTAGGAACTTTCCTGGTGTACTACAGTCCTATTACATACTAAGTGGAGGTAACTCGAGGCAGTTTGCATGTTTTCACGTGAGATAGTGAGAGTCAATTCTTGTGATAAAAGCAATGTCAACCAAATTTAATATTACAAAATTTAACCGAACAAAGTTCTCGTTATGGAAATTGAAGATGAAGACAGTATTTGTAAACGATAACTACTTTGAGGCCATCAGTGCTAGGCCAACGGATTTCACATATGACATCAAATGGAAACAAATAGATTCCTTGGACATGTCAGATTTACATCTTGGTCTATCAGATGATATTTTGCAAGGTGTAGAGGAAAAGAAAACAACCAAAGAGATATAAGATCATCTCACAAAGTTATATGAAGTTAAGTCTCTTCACAACAAAATTTTTCTAAAGAGGAGACTCTATACACTCCAAATGTCTAAATTTGCTTCAGTAATAAAGTATATCAATACTCTAACATCTTTATGCTCTCAACTTTCAAAGTTGGGACATAATGTAAATCCAACTGAATGTGCTAGCTTAGATTTTAAAGTTTTCTAGATTCATATGACCAACTTATCATTAATTTAACCAATAATATTCTCATAGATACTTTGGTATTTGATGTTGTTGCTCCTTCGGTTCTTGAAGAAGAAAGTAGATGCATCAACATGGAAGAAATGCAGACAAGTTCCACATCAAGTAAAAGCCTTATCGATGACGAGAGGAAAGTCGATGGAATGTGATTCCACTAAAAGTCATAAACAAGTAAGGTCAAAATCTAGAAGTAAGAAAAATCTCAAGTGTTACAACTGTGGTAAAAGAGGACACTTCAAAAGTGAATGTCGATTTAGGAAGGGTAAAGACAAGTCCTCTGAAGCCTCAACTTCTCAGGGATATATTGCCAATGGATAAATCTTATACAATGAAGCAATAACTGTGTTCAAGGACAGTGTAGAGCTCATTGATGCTTGGATAATGGATTCAGGAGTAACGTGGCATATGACTCCTTGTAGAGATTGGTTTCACACTTATAAATCTATATCTGTATGATCTATGTACATGAAAAATGACCATGCCTTGGAGATTACTGGGATTGACATCATCAAGTTGAAAATGTATGATGGTACATTTTACACTATTCAAAACGTGCGATATGTGAAGGGTTTGAAGAAGAATTTATTATCTTTAGAACAATTGGATGAAATTTGGTTTAAGACCTCCACTCAAAATGGAGTCATGGAGGTGATCAAAGGAGTTTTTATAGTCATAAAGGCGGAAAGGATAACTGTAAACTTATATAAGCTTATGGGAGAGACGTATATGGAAGCAAATGCATCGGCTACATCTGTTAGTTTTGTAGAAAATGCAATAAAATTGTGGCACCGTAAACTTGGCCACATATTAGAACAAGGATTAAAGATTCTTACTAAGCAGAAACTACTCCTTAGTCTCACAAGGTATAATTACCTTTCTGTGAGCATTACATTATAAGTAAGCAGTATAAACTAAAATTTAATGCATAATAAAATTTAAAGACTGTGTTTCTTCATGGAAATCTTAAAGAAGAAATTTATATGCATTAACCAGAAGGTTTTGAAGAACCAGAGAAAGAGAACTTAGTTTGCAGGTTGAACAAATCTTTGTACGGTTTAAAACGGGCGCTAAGATATTGGTACAAAAGATTTGATTCCTTCATAACGAGCCGTGAATTCAACATATTTAGTGCAGACTCTTGTGCATATTTCAAGAAGTTTAGTAATAATGATTTCATTGTATTATTGTTGTATTTTGAAAACATGTTAATTACAAGCCCTAACAAAGATCGTATTCAAGATTTGAAGGCTCAGTTATTTGGGAATTTTGAAATGAAGGATTTAGAACTAACAAAAAAGATTTTAGGGATGCAAATTTACTAAGACAAAAATAATAGAAAAATTTGGCTTTCTAAGAAGAATTATGAAGAAAATCTTGCGACATTTCAATATGCATGATTGTAAGTCAATCTTTATTTCTTTTCTTATTAATTTTAAGTTATCCTTAAGTCCTTGTAGTGAAGCAGAGAGGAAGGAGATGTCTAAAGTGTCGTATGCATCAACTGTGGGAAGTTTAACGTTCACTATGATTTGCACAAGATCAAACATTGCACATGCAGTGGGAACGGTTAGTCGATACATGGAAAATCCTCGTTGAGAACACTAGTGGGCTGTAAAGAGGATCCTAAGATATATTAAAGGGACCTTAAATGTTGCTTTATGTTATGATCTGAATTTATTATCAAAGGATATGTTGATTCTGATTTTGCAAACGATTTTGATAAAAGAAAATCCACTACAGGCTATGTGTTTAAGAGGAGCTGTAAGCTAGGTGTCTAAATTACAAACAGTCGTAGCATTATCTACAACAGAAGCTGAGTATATGGCAGCTACACAAGCTTACAACGAATCGATATGGATAAAAAGGATTTTGAAAGAGCTTGGGCACCGACAGGAGAAAATCCCTTTGTATTTTGATAGTCAGAGTTCCTTGCATATTGCAAAGAATCCATCTTTTCATTCCAGAACTAAACATATAGGAGTTTAATATCATTTTGTCCATGAAGTGGTGGAAGATGAAAGTGTGGACATGCAGAAAATTCACACAAAAGAGAACCTAGTAGATGCATTAACAAAGCCAATCAACGCTGATAAATTCATAGGGTGTAGATCCTTGTATGGATTGGCAAAGACTTACACTAGAGAAATGACAAGATAGAAATAACGATATGGAGATTAATTGGTTCTCGATTAAATCTTCAAATGGGAGATTGTTGGCTTAGATCTCATATTTGTAAAAAGAGAACATAATAGCCTCTATTAAGATTATATAAGGAGATATATGCTTAAGGTTGTAAATACCTCAAAATCTCTTTCCTATAATTTTGTGTATTAATTCTTGGTGTGAACGAGAGATCTCCCTGTTATAATCTTTGTTTCTATAGTAGGAAGTTTTCTATTCTTGGCTGTAATTTTTTCCATAATCATTAAGGAGTTTTTACGGTAAATTTTGTATCTCCCTTTTTTTTATCTCAATTTCTTTTATTTGTGTGTTTACTATATACAGGTGGAGTCCTTCTCCTATCAAATCCAACTGCTTTCATCAGCTATAACTAGCCAAACGAAGTCCAAGGTCTACGAACACAAGCATAGATAACGATCAGACGTACGGGTGAGCATAACACTATCAAGATATAGCTCTTATTTAAGTATACATCATAAGCATTTTAACTAAGCCAGTCATATATGGGACGATGACTCAGTTAGCTGTCGGAGGCTTGTGGGGAGGTTTGTGTGGAGGCTTATACGGTGGTCGATGAGGGGGTTTATCGCCATGTGGTGGTTTGCGGTAAGTTGGAGGCTTCTCTCCCTTGCCCTTAGGAGGTCCACGGTAGCCTTCCAACTCCTCTTCCAAGAGGTGGCGATCATGAGGAGGCTTATGTTTTGGTGGAGGCCTCTCTCGCTTTCCCCTTGGAGGTCCACGGTAACCTTCCAAGTCCTCTGCCAAAAGGTGGCGATCATGAGGAGGCTTATGTTTTGGTGGAGGCTTCTTGCCCCTTGGAGGTCGACGGTAACCTTCTAAGTCCTCTTCCAAAAGGTGGCGATCATGAGGAGGTGGTTTCTCTCCTCTGTGTTCAGGTGGTGGTTTCTCTCCTCTGTGTTCTGGTGGTGGCCTTAATGGGTAGCCTCTAGAAGGCTCTTGATCACGATCAGCAAAAGATAGGGAAGTGGAGAGAATCACTGTCCCAACTAGGAACAAGAAGACTAAAGTCAAGTGCTTGAGAGACATTTTGTTGATTCAATTGCTGTTGTTTTGGTAGTGCAAATTCTAAAGGGTCTCGAGGGCCTTTTATAGTGCACAAGGTGATCCACAGTACTCGTCACCAGGGCCTTCCGGTTTTGGTACACTGGTTATATATTACAATGTACATAACTTACGTCCCTTTCATTGGGTCCAGTTCGGTTGAAATCTTTGACAATTTGAGCACCTCTGCCTTGTACAGACGACAATAATCTCAGGAAAGATGCCGGAAGTTTTCTACTCAATGCACCTCACTTTCTTTTGCTTAATTTAACATAAATTTTCATATCAAAATAAAACAAGCACCGCTAACATCTTTGACAATTTGAGCACCTCTGCCATGTGCAGACGACAATAATCTCAGGAAAGATGCCGGAAGTTTTCTACTCAATGCACCTCACTTTCTTTTGCTTAATTTAACATAAATTTTCATATCAAAATAAAATAAGCACCGCTAACATCATGTTATCCAAATCCAGTTTTCCTATGGTCAGTACTCCGTGGGTTATTTTCCGCACTTACTGACACAAAGTAATTACATATTATGTCGCATGTGTCTCTTGCTTTAACATAATTAGTATTACAGTATATGTACATCTTGAATGTGATAGTTATGGAGTTTAATATTAATCTTTAAACCCAGTTAATGTTGGTACAAAAGGTCCTTAATCTTTTTTTCTAATATATTGTTATATATAATGTTAACCTCTCCCATTAAAAAATGAGCATTGTTCTCATGTAGGAATTTTGTCACGTGATGGTAATGTTGTTGTCAACACCATGTGCTAAATAAAAAAATGAAATAACATGGAATTAGAGACACAAAGAATAGGCATGTTTAGCCGATAGTTTTGGTAGGAAATGTGAACGCGACGTCTGAAAAAGATAGTGCAAACTAAGGAAGCGAATATGATATAGACACCAAACGTTATACATTTGGGTGGAACGTAAGTGGTCGGTAGGTTTCTCCTCCTTTTCTCACATGCAGTTTATCAATGGTCCTGAGAAAATAGATAGCAGAGAAAGAAAGTTGAAGAAAATTCTGTATTTCAGTGTCTCAATCAAATGTGCAAAGAAGGGTATTTATATAAAATTAACTAAACAAGGATGAGATCCTAATTTTATGCTATCTATTTATATAATCATATAAATTGGTTGACTATTAGTTGCTAAAATCAAGTACTGGGATCGAGGATTAGATTACACGATATTAATGTTAACACCCCTCCTGAAACTCAAGGTGTCATAGAAAATGAGAATTTGAGTTTAGAAACAAGATTTGAAAAGTGTCAAGGTGGATGAGATTTTGTGAAGATGTCTCCAAAAGCTTGGGATGAGATGGGAACAACTTGTATGGTGCTTTGAAAAACAGGATGTCCAATAAGAGGACAATCAATCTCGATATGATTAGTCCGTTTATGAAAGATATTATTATGAGCAATTTGTATGGCACTATAGTTATCGCAATAAAAAGGTGTTAGTTTATGCTATTATAGCTAATCAATTGGTTGTAATTTGATGTATGATATTATTATTTAATTAATAAAGACATTTTTATTTTTATGTATGTATATTAATTATATTTGATATTTTAATATTAAAGGTAAAATCTCTGGAATAGTTACTATATAACTAAAATTATGATGAAATCATAATTATGAGATTCAATTTACATTTATATATTATTCCCAAATTGTTCATAGTTGCAGTTTTATCAAGATAGGATATTGATAAAACAGTAAAACTAGCACACATTATGTTTCTTTCTTATAAAAAAGGTAATTGATCTCATAAATTAAACTATGGGAATATTTAAACTAATGTGTGGGTGGTTATTAGAGAATAAGTTCACTAAACTGACTCGATGATGAAGATCCCAAATAGAATATTACTTATGTGTCTATGGAGTTCCTTATAATGATGGTTGTATAATTAATTCTCAGACTTGAGATTACCAAGTTATCTTATGTGAGAACTATTATGTTTTGATACTACCTATGAACTGTCCTAGGATAAGTACTTGGATGCGGTATGAACCATATGAAAATACTTGAGTAAGCCAATAAAGGGTTTGTCACTATAAAATAATTACAGAGAATGTTCAACTATTCTTGATTAGTAGTAATTTATAGAATTCTCTGGTTAGAGTGAATTGACATTTAAAAAGGTATTTTCAAATATCAATTATGAATCAATTACTAATTAGCAAGAACGAATATGATAGGATATTAAAAAAAACACTATATCCATATTCTGTCCAATTGGAACATTAAATGATGAAATAATTAAATTACACATCATAACCATACATGGATAGGTTATGTTAAATCACTTTGGTATTCTTGATATTTTGGTAGTCATAACATGTTATTAGACATTAATCTTTATCTAATACTACAAATTGTTTAATTAGAGAATTAAAGATAAATTAAAAGGAATTTTAATTTATCTAATTATAATTTTAAATTAGAATTATATTATGTCACATGTGTCTCTTTCTTTAACATAATTAGTATTACAATATATGAACATCTTGAAAGTGATATTTATGGACATCTATTAATCTTTAAGCCTAGTTTATGTTGGTTCAAGAGGCCTTTAATTCTTTTTCCTAGTATATTGTTGTATATAATGCCTCATACAAAACTGCCTTTACTATGACTATTTATGTTATATAGAAGGAGAGAAACAAGAGGATACACATGAATGGGGAAGTTCACAAGTATATTTTGGCTAACATAGGCTACTACATTCGTGCTCTCATGATAGCTAAATTAGATCAATATGAACTTTCCTTAGGCTATTTTTTGTTGGACGTGAGGTTTTTAATAGAATGTAATGATTTATAATAGAATGGAATATAAATAGATGTAAATTAGAAAATTGATGCTTGGGAAGGATGGAAGGGTTTATAATGTAATATAGTAAAATGTTGTTTAGAAGAAGGGCTTATAATGTAATATAGTGAAATGTTATTTATCATTTTACATTTCATTCTAAATCCCCAAAATCGGAGATTTCTCATTTTAACTGTTCAGGATGGAATAAGATGTAATATAAAACTCTCCTCTTCCATTCCATCTCATTCCATTCTATTATAAACTCTCCTTTCAAACGATGGAAAAATATTATATTACATTCCATTTCATTAATAAACCCCTAACTAAACATAACCTTAGATATAAAGACTAGATAGAATCTGTAATACGTATTGATTAAGTTTTATAATTTTGTAACCTTTGTGTCTTTAGTTTTGTATTTCTGTTTGTTTTTTTATGTAAACTCATTATAATGTTGACTTGGCTTCACTATCGTTAATTCAATTATTCAATTTAAAAAAAAACTTTTCCCATTAAAAAAAAGCACTGTTCTCATGTAGGAATTTTGCAACGTGATGGTAACGTTGCTGTCGACACCGTATGTTAAATAAAAAAATGAAGTAACATGGATTTAGAGAAGCAAAGAAGAAGCGTATATCGCCTATAGTTTTGGACTTTCGGTAGTAAGAAATGTGAACGCAACGTCTGAAAAAGATAAGCATAAGTTCATCAAGCGAACCAGGGAAGCAGAATCTGATATAGACACCAAACTTATGTACATTTGGCTGGAACGTAAGTGGTCTGTAGGCTTCTCCTCCTTTTCTCACAGGTTATCCATGGTCCTGAAGAAATAGACTGGAGAGAAAGAATGTAGAAGAAATTGTGTACTTCAGTGTGTCTATCAAACGTGTGAAGAAGGGTATTTATAATATAATTAATCTAACTAAATAAGGAAGAGGTCCATAATTAAATGTTATCTACTTACACAATCATATCAATTGGTATACTACTAGTTGCTAAAATCAAGGACTAAGATCAAAGATAAGATGACATAAGATTAATGTTAAAACCCCTAATCAAACTCAAGGTATCGTAGAAAATGAGAGCTTGAATTTTAAAACGAAATCTGCAAAGCGTCAAGGTGGATGAGATTATGTGAAAATGATACATTCTAAGAATGCAATGAGATGAGAACAAGTTATATGGTACTTTGAAGAACATTATGTCGAAAAAATGACAATCGATCTCGATGTAATTGATCAATTTATGAAAGACATCCTTATGAGTAATTTGTATGATAGAGTTATCACAATAAGAGAAAATGTGGACGAGAAAGATACACTTATATTTTGAAGTAGTCATTATAACTAGAGGAGTTTAGAGGTAGTATCAACAAGAGCTCTATATTGGTCTTCTATACATTCTCAGAAAGAAACAATAACCAGTGACAGATCGACAATATATTATATCTGCAACCCAATCAATATCTGAATGGGCTTGTAGCTCCAACCGGGAAGAGTAGAAAAAAAAAAGACCATAAAATAGAGTACCTTAGGTATATCTGAATATACGAAAAGTAGCATAGAAGTGCATACATGAATTGACTGACGATGTGAACAACATGAGCAATATCTAGTTGAGAGACAATAAGATAGATAGGGTTGCCTACTAATTGATGATAAATCATACCATCACTAAGTAGATTCCCATTAGAAGCAGAAAGGAGTTGGAGTGTTGTGGAATGCTAGCTATCTTTGTATCCGTGATGTCAGCTCGAAAAATGAGATCAGTAGCATAATTTGATTTTGACAAATTGTATCCAAAGTCATTTGAGGATACTAAAACCCAAAAAATAGCTTAAGATATTTAAATCTTTCATCTCAAATTGCTCAGAAAGAAAGGACTTAAGAATAAAGATACCCTGGGTAATCATCAGTTATTATTATATTATCTACATAAAGAAGGAGAATAGTTTACCCTTAATATTTTTGTGAAGAAACAATGTACTATCAATGTATTAGAAACCAAGATGTGCAATGGAAGAACTAAATTTTGCAAACTAAGCTCGAGGAGCTTGTTTAGGTCTATACAAGACTTTTTGAAGATGACAAATCTTATTGGGAGGATGATCATACTCCAGAGGAGGTTGCATATATACTTGTTATGTGAAATCTCCATTAGAATAACATTCTTAACATCTATATGAAATAAATGCCATCTTTTGCTAGCAGCAACAACAATGAGACGACGAACCGAGGTCAATCTGGCTATAGAAGCTAAGGTCTTCTCATAATTAATGTCATATTCTTGTGAAACCTTTAACAACAAGGTAGGTTTTGAATCTTTGTACTGATCCATTCACTCGAGTCTTAATTTATAGACCCACTTGTAACTAACTACTAACTTATCTGTAAGTAAGTAAACACCGTCCCAAGTATTTGTACGTGCACCGTCCCAAGTATTTGTACGTGTAAATGCCCACATTTCTTTTGTTATCGCTTGCTACTATACAGGGTTAGAACTAGCGTTACGATAGATGTGGGGCTAATGTACAGAGAAAATAGTGAAATAAATATAGAAATCAAGAAGACGGATAGAAGGTTGACTATATGATTAGTGCGATGAAGCATTGGTGGTGGAGGGATAGGTTTTGACAAGGGATGGTCATTTGGAGGATTTGGTGGATCCACAGTTAGAGAAGATGCACTGGGAGCATGTGTAAGCGAAGTCAAGTTGGATGGGCGACTGGAAGAATCTACAAGAGAAATGTCAGGTAAAAAGGATACAATTATGAGCTATTGGAACAGAGTGAGAACCCAGAATAAGAAGATTGAAGGTTACGAGATATTTTTTGAAAGAAAATTTCAAAATTTTTGATTCCTTTCTACAAAATTTTTGATTCCTCTCGTAAGTATAACCCCACTCTGAATTTGTAAAACATAATATCATTTCTTTGTATTCATGTTTGTTCAAGAAATAATTGATGAAGAAATAATTGATGAAGAAATAATAACGTCAATTATTTCTTTTCAATCATTAATAAAAAGAAACAATATATCAACTTTATCAATTAGGCATGTGGAGGTAAAGAATTCGAACAACAATATAAATCCCATATTTGGCATAAAAGGATAATGCTGCCCATTGGGAAAAAATAAAAATAAAAATAAAAATTCTAATTTTTATTTCTTTCATTCCATTGTCAGTTAGGATAAACATGTGACTTAAAGTCCACATAAAAATAATGAAATATATTAGTTATATTTTTTTAGAGGATCAACGAAAATAATTATTCAGAGTTATTTTTGAATATTTGAAAGATCTTGAAGTCATTTTAACACCAATTGAAACATTAATATTCAATTTAAATTTTAATTCAAACATTTAAGTCCTATTTAACTCTTGCCTAGAGCTGGAACAAGGTCATCCGCTGATGGTCTACCTGACTACGAAGAACCTCCTAATCTTTAATATGATTGCTATTAATGGAACAAGAGCGAATCTCCGTCAAAAATTCCTCTCTTAATTTGCCTTCTATATAAAATAAGATTTTCTACTGTACACATTCAGATAAATTATAAAATCCTTATCAATAATTGGTTTTATAAACTTAGTACCAGCCCCTCTATCGTATTAAAGTTCACTTTAAAAGTGTTTTATAGCTCTTAATTTCTCTATTAAATTCAGATTGTTGTTATCTTTGTAGTTTCCTCCATTCTTTGTTTGAGTCATATTTGAATTAAACTTAAAGACTGGCCAAATATATTAGCCCCTTTCCTAGGAATTTGGTTTGATTGCCTTTGAGCTGATGAAGTCAATAATGAGTAAAACATTTCATAATTTGTTCCATCCCTTACGCCAGAGCTTGTAAGTGTATATAATGGAATTTAGGTGTTATTTAGTGTAAATACAAAAGAAATTCCAATTTAAATCTAATGTAACACGAGTCACCATATATAGAAGAAATGAAAGTTAAAACAAAATTTATCTTATGTTTGGGATTGTTAAATTTTTAATTTTGTACTAATTTCGGGATAAATTTCTTTTATATGTTGAAGTTATTGTGCAAAATTGATGGACTTGTTTCTAAATTATTCTCAGGAGCTTTTCAACATATGAAAGATAAAATTGGACCAAAAAGATGGAAATAAAAAGAAGACAAGTCGAATTCTCAACTGGCATAAAAATTAGATGACTAAGCGTGGGCACGTACAAGAGAAAGAATTTTCTGCATATATGATTTTAAATCGGATCCGATACATTCAAGATCTTTATAATTTTGAAATTAAAATATTGCCTTATTGATGGGTATTTACAACATAAAGATTTGGGATGAAGGAGAAGAAAATAAAAAAAATAAAAAAACGTGTACTGCTCATGCAGAGAGGCTGTTGTTTTCATTTTACTACAGATTGTTTCTTTTCTTGTTTTTAGACTAGAGTTTTCGTATTTTTCATAAAGGACCAGGGATGGAGACTTTATCTTTTATTATTATTCCATTTGCACTTACTTTTGTTATGAATAGCAAAACTTTTCTTCTTGGTTGGAGGAAGCCTCGTTATCATTTGGAATGCTGAGATTATAAATGAAGTTTCTTTCAATGATGAATATGGTGATGCTGTTGCCTGCAACCAAATTCAAAAGAAATCTCTTACGTTAATACAAATGAATGTAGTAGTGGTAAGTGGATATTGTTCCCACGAGAAATTTTTAACGGTAAAGGTTAGCAATGTTTAAAACTAAAAGAAAGTAACGAAATTGGGGGATTTGATTCACAATAATTTAAGGAAAAATATAAGAAAATCGAAAATAAAGAGAAATAATTAGATCTGAAAATATAAAAGACAAACCTTGGTTTCGGGTCACAGATATTATCACACTAAAATGGAACCTCGATATAAAATTGCCATCATTAATAAACATTCATTGGGGGTATTTTCTCTTAAATGTAATGACTAGAAACATGTATCCTAGCATTCTTATTAAACAACAACCTAGATACGATCATAGGTCTAATTGAATAA
>JANZXR010000172.1:51239370-51254662 GCA_027575705.1 Erythroxylum echinodendron | reverse complement strand
TGATTTATGTATGGATGAATTTGAGTGGACAATTATGATTTATATATGGATAGTTAGACTCCGAAAATGGGGTCTAACATTTGTGGTATCAGAGAAAGTAGGAGTTGGACTCCAGAAACGGGGCCCAACAGACATTCTGGAATAGAAGCAACATCATCAAGGCAAGAAGGACGAAATTAGGATTCTTTGAGCTCTCATGATCAGGAATAGCCTTTTCTTGCAAGGAAACTTCTTTGAATGGAAAACAACTCTAATGAAAAATAACATCTCCATTACAAAACACTTGTTTATTGTGCAAGTCGTAAAGTTTATAACCTTTTTGACCAAGAGGGTAACCAAGAAGAACACACTTCCTTGCTCTTGCTGCTAGCTTATCTCCCTTAGGACCTATGTTTGCAGTATACGACAAGCAGCCTATGGTTCTCAAATGATCATAGCTTGGTTTTTCATTATAAAGGACCTTGTGAGGTGATTTCTAGCCCAATAGGGGCATTGGCATTTGGTTGATCAAATAAGTAGCTGACAACACACACTCTCCCCATAATTCATTTGGTAAATTGGCATGAATTTTTAAGGCTCGGGCTGTATCTAAAAGGTGCCTGTGCTTTCTCTCAACCACACTATTTTGTTGTGGAGTATAGTTCATGGTTCTCTGATGGATAATCCTAGCTTTAGCAAACAATTTGACACACTCTTTGTTGACAAACTCACTCCCATTATCAGTCCTAACAAACTTTGGAAAAGCTCAAAAATGATTCTCAATGTATTTAAGGAAGGCTGCTAATATTGAACACACTTGTTGCTTGCTATGTAACAAGTATGTCCAGGTGCCCCTTGATCTGTCATCCACAATGGTTAGGAAAAAATAAGAACCATCTAAATTTGTCACTTTGTAAGGTCCCCAGAGATCTACATGCAACAACTCAAAATTGGTTTTAGATGTACTTGAACTTCTTATAAAAGGAAATATGTGATGTTTAGCCATTACACAAGTCTCACATTTGAAGGAAGATACATCATATTTATTAAATACAGGAATATGAGACATCTTATATTGAGATGTATGTCCCATTCTAGCATGAAGTGTTTGAAGAGCATTATCGGAAGTAGCTACATGACAAGAAGGAAAGTGAGATAATTGATTACAATTTCTAAAAGTTAGTATTTCTGGAATGTATTTTATAGGCTGATCTGCCTTGAATTGATATAGTCCTTTGTGAAACTTGCCAACAACAATTAATTTGTTACTCAAAAGGTCCTAGAAATGACAATGAGTGTGAAACAATGTTGCAGCATATTTATTTGATTCAAGCAATCTGCTAACTGATAGCAAATTGAAATTGAAATCAGGCATATAAAGTACTTTGTGTAGGGTTAGAGAGGGCTTTAATTGAATTAAACTAGTAAAATGAATAAGTTTCACTGATCCATCTAGTAGAGTTATGGGCATTGGCTTATATAAAGGCTCAAGGCTACAGAAAAGATGTTTGAAAGTACTCATGTGGCCAGTAGCTCCAATGTCAATCACCCAAAGATACTGCAAATCAAAATTATTCTTGCAGGATAATGAAAATGCTTGTACATTTAAGTCAAAGGTAGTACCTGCAAAATTCAAAGCAGCAATAGCTGAATGTCTATGCCATCATGAAACTTCCCTTTCATCATTCTCAACACCTCCTGACACAATTGCCACCAGTTTTTGATCCACTTCATTATCCCTTTCCAATGGAGTATCATATATGCTCTCCTCATTGCTTTCTGCATTCATTTAAGCTACCATTCTTCTTTGTCCTTTACCCTTCTTTCCTTTATACCAATCTGGGTATCCAATTCTTTCGAAACAGTTCTCAACCAGATGTCCATCTTGCTTACAATATGTGTAAAATCTATTTGCAGATCCTTTTTTCTTCTTGTACTGTTTCTTCACTCCAGAACTAGATGTTCTTGTTTGCTTGTTTGCAAAAAATTCCACTGGATCCACATAATGGACAGTAACTTCCTTTTATTTCTCAATCTGTGAAACAAGATAGTATGCCTTGCTCACACTTGGTAAAGGATCTATTGACAAAATTTGTTTCGCACAGTCTCATACTCATCATTCAACTTCATAAGAAATTGAATCAATCTAAATCTGTTCTCTTTTTCCTCATATCTTTGTGCTATTCCACATGTACATTCACTAACTTTCCCACAACTACAAGCAAGTATTCCACTGAGGTTTTGCAATTCATCCCAGAGTCTTTTGAGCTTATTGAAATAAGCAGCTGTAGACAGACTACCTTGAGTTATCTGTGTAAGATCTCTCTCTAGCTGGTATATTAGGGGTCCATTGCATTGACCATACCATTCTTCTATCTCTTTCCATAGCTGAAAAGTAGAAATAGCATACAAAAAACACTCCGAGATCTTTGGTATCATTGAATTCATAATCCAACAAGCAATCATACTTTCACACCTTAGCCATCTACGATAGATGGGATCCATTGGCGCAGGCTTATGGCAAGTACCATCTATGAAACCTAACTTCAATTTTGTAGCTAGAGCCATATTCACAGTCCTACTCCATCCTAGGAACCCTGCCCCATTGAATTGAGTATTAGTTAAGCTCATACCAGGATGATCGGCATTTGAGAGGAACAGTGGATCTTAAGAAGAAACAGATCCAGCTCTTGCCGCACTTTGTTGAATATCACTCACCGCGAACTCCATCATCACTCAGACCAGCTTGGATCAACTAGAAATTGTTTCTCTACAAGTCGATCACAAACTCATTAATCTCCTTAAACCGATAATCTCTGATACCATCTGGAAATTGAGCAAGGTTGAAAAGATGAAGGAAATGAAATACGAAGTAGCAGAGAGAAAAATTTACCTATTGATCTCAAAAATAGTATCACATACAAGAAGCTCAAATATATGTACAAATAAAGCACCTCACACTAATCTAACTTTACTAATTTACAGGCACGTGTATTACACGTGACAAACTTTGACGAAATAATGTAACTCATGTGGTTTTCTCTACAAGTTGCTATGTGGTATTCTGTCGTGATTCTTTTCTTGATCTAGAGTTATTCACTGTCGTACGTCCTTTTTTGTTTGGTGGTTGATTTATTGGGTAGTAGGCAATTATGGTTTTTCAATCGACAATTGGGTGATTCAACTAGGTATCTTTATACCATTTTTCAACGTCAATTCAAGATCTGGTTTTGTTGACTAATTTCATGTGTGGCTCCTGCGTGACTTCGGTGGAGCTATGTTTCTTCTTAGTCAGTCGTGGTTGATGTTTTCCTGGTGCAACCGTGAATTCCTTTTGCTGATTTATTTTTCTAATTTGACTACTGAACTAATCTTCACGAACAGCTTTCAAATCTGTCTTTGAAGGAGCTGAATTCATCGGAAAGTTATTTCTATCTCAAGTGTATTCGTTTTTGTTCCTTGTTTATTTTAATCACTTGAGTTGTTTGTTTATTGCTTTTCACTAAAAAGTTGTTGAGAAAATTCTCTATTGAAGTTAACACGAGTTAGTCATATTATCGGGTGTGAAATACTTGAGGAAGAGGGATGTGTCAAAGGTTGAGTAGTATCAGCTCAATAAAGCCTTATATAAAATTATTGTCATTAGTGAAAGTATTAAGTTGGGTGAGCGTCAAGCAGACATAGACAAGATGTGCCAAACTGCATTAACAAATTTTAATGTTGATTTTTTATTTACATTTTTGTGTTTAATTTTATATTTTTTAATTAGGCTAGATATTGCTAATTTACAACACCCCTTCGGAAAACTTTCACTAATTATGTTAAAGCAAGAGACAAATGCGATATAATATGTAATGACTTTGTGTTACCGAGTGCGGATAACAACCCACGGACTGACCAGACGGGATTTGCGTAGATGTTAGCGGTGCTTATTTTATTTTGATATGGACATTTATGTTAAATTATGCAAGAGAAAGTGAGGTGCACTGAGTAGAAAACTTCCAGCATCTTTCCTGAGATTATTGCCGTCTGTACGCAGCGGTGGTGTTCAGACTGTCAAAGATTTCAACTGAACTGGACCCAATGAAAAGGACGTAAGTACATTGTAATATAGAACCCGGTGTACTAAAAGCCGAAGGCCCCGATGACGAGTACTGTAGACCACTTTGTGCACTATAAAAAGCCGTCGAGACCCTTCAAGATTTGCACCACCAAAGCAATAGCAATCGAATCAACAAAATGTCTCTCAAACACTTGACTTTAGTCTTCTTGTTCCTAATTGGGACAGTGATCCTCTCCACTTCCCTATCTTTTGCTGATTCTGATGAAGAGCCTGGTAGAGGCTACCCAATAAGACCGCCACCAGAACACAGAGGAGAGAAACCACCACCCGAACATAGAGGAGAGAAACCCCCTCCTGAGCATAGAGGAGAGAAACCACCTCCTCATGATCGCCACCTTTTGGAAGAGGACTTAGAAGGTTACCGTCGACCTCCAAGGGGCAAGAAGCCTCCACCAAAACATAGGCCTCCTCATGATCGCCACCTTTTGGCAGAGGACTTAGAAGGTTACCGTGGACCTCCACGGGGCAAGGGAGAGAGGCCTCCACCAGAACATGAGCCCCCTCATGATCGCCACCTCCTGGAAGAGGACTTGGAAGGCTACCGTGGACCTCCTAAGGGAAAGGAAGAGAAGCCTCCAGGTTACCGCAAACCACCATATGGCCATAAACCCCCTCATCGACCACCGTATAAGCCTCCACACAAACCTCCCCACAAGCCTCCGACGGCTAACTGAGTCATTATCCCATGTATGCCTGGCTTAGTTAAAATGCTTATGATGTATACTTAAATAAGAGCTATCTTGATAGTGTTATGCTCTCCCGAACGTCTGAGCGTTACCTATGCTTGTGTTGGTAGACCTTGTACTTGGTTTGGCTAGTTATAGCTTATGAAAGTAGAAGGATGTTTGTAATCGAGGGATTCTTCTGTTTCCGTTTGAGAATTTAAGTTTGACAAACACTGGCAGCGGCATGCAAATCCCAATTATTGCGACGTAACTCTTGTAAGGCACAACTCTTAGCTGAGTCCAAAAATAAAAATAATATAGTCATACTTATTATGTCACCGAAAACCAAAACCGAATTGCCATGATCGAAGTGACCTTTTATTAAATAAAAATATATTTTAAAAAAAAATATTTTATTATTTATGATAATTAATAATTAGTATATTCACAAATCAGTGCTGCTAACAAACTTTTGTCTTCTTTTAGTTTATTCAGACATGTTGCCTTAAGTTTGTTGCCAACCACATATTCTACTTCTTATCCTAGGAGAGGCAGACAATTGGGCAACATATCGGGAAAAAAAAAACAAATATTTGTGATATTTTGATAATACTATACGCTTATACTCAAAGTTCAAAACTGAAAGACTGGCACTTGCTGCCTTAAAAGATCATGAAGTAAACATTTTCAAAATAAATCCAGAAACTGGAAAAATAAATAGAGATGTTAAGAGTTACTCTTATAAATTGGAAAATCATACTAAACCGCACAGGTTTTATGCCAAACAAGTTTGAAGAATAAGGTGATAAATTTCCATTTCATTTCAGAAAAGTATTGACCTAATTTACGTGTTATATATAAACTGAAAGTTGTAAAATGAATTGTGGTGACATATCATAGGTGACTACAATTACGGTAACAGCTTAGTATTGGAAGCATCCTTTGTTTACGGTAACACAAACTGATATTCTTTTATCTAAATATATCATTGCTAAACTACGCCTTGATAGTGTTTTGATTAGCTTCTAGTCCGTAGACTAGTAGATAGTGAGAGCCTTGATACATCATTTGTCCAGATACGTTGTACCTAATTAGATCACCCTGTTGATTTTTTGGCCTGTGAAACAGAGGCGATGAGAAACAACTTGGCTTTTTCAATGCGCTATCCTAATCGGCTATTCCTGCAAACTAGAGTATTAGAAGCACGAAAAATTGTTACAATACTATTATATAATGCACAAGTGGTTAAATGACCTTTTTCTCTGTAGCAAGTATCTACTACCTTTAGAATTCGGTGGAGAAAGCCCATCGTAGCTTCAACTGAAGTGGATAAATGAAATGAACGAATGATTGAATGATCTCTTTAATTACTCTCGGAAATCAATTCGATACATAATTTGAAAACAAAGAAAAAATTCAAACGATTCAAATTTTGAATAAATTTAGATAAGTTTAAGTGAAATTTGAAAAAATTAAATTATGATTTTTCGTAATTATACATAATGAATTATATATGTACCGAATGAGAATTAAAAATTTTACATTTAATTTGTGCTTTAAATTATAATCTTCAACTGCAATTATAGTCGTAGTATTATAGATACTATAATTTAGCACCTAATGCGAAACTAACCTTTTCTCTTCAAGGTTACAATGGTAAACTCAAGACATTTCTCCAGTGGATAGAGTCGTGAATAGATACGTGTTGAAAGGGCAGTCAATTACGTTTTCAGCAATTCACATTGGGCAGTCAATATCTGTCGTTGTATAATAATTAATGTTTAGGGGTGGTCGAATTGACACAGAAGGTTTCTTCAGATAGCGCCTAGTGCGAATTCCTTACGAGGGAAAAAAATTAAAAACTGTGATTTAAATAATATTTAAAATTATATATTTTTATTTTTGACACTAATATTCGCGAAAATTTTGAAATAACGTTAGAAAATTTTGTCAAAATTTTCGCTCATTTGTAATCTTAAGAACCTTGAAAAGAATTTCAGAGAGTTTTTTCATCTGCAACTTATATCTCTTACCCACCCTTTAAATGCATCTTAGCGACTTCTTTTTCTTGGAATTTTCAGGTAACTCAGTTATGAAATTCGATAAAATATGTTAAAGACTACTATGTAATTACCAAATTTTTATTTATAAATTCCTTAAATTGAAACATTTTCTAATTAAAAAAAGTTAAACTATAACATTTTAACCTTACACATTTTTTCTTAATCAAGTCTGAGTATGGAATATGAAACCTCATTTAACATATCCTATTGGGATAAAAAAAAAAAATTAGTATCCGAACTTTCTGTTAAAATTCGAATGTATCTCAAGAAATGTGGATGAGATCCTCTATCTAATTATATATTATCTAATATTATCTTATGTCTAAAATAATATCGTTTTGATTATTAAATAAGGTCGGATAATACTCAAATTAAAAAATGGCACTTGCAACTTCACATGTTGCGTGCCATGATACAAAATAAATAATTAAGATATTTGCTGACACGATCATCTTTTTTCATCGGACATGGTGGTGTATTATATTATCAAGTCTTACATCACTCGTTATGTCATTAAGAATCATTCATTGCCACCGTAAAAACTCTCTTAAAATTATAATAGCTTAAGTATTAAATTGAACATTAAAAGAAAGTTATAACTTCTCATATTATGAAATTTAGAATTTAGATGCTCCATTGAATTAAACATAAAATTCACGAACTAACTTATACGTGATCAATATGTTAATTAAATATTTTTAAAGAAGTTTGGTTCCATTTCAATTTTATTATTATAGACTTTCAATTATATTATTTTTAATTAAAATAAAATTATGTTTAGTTGGTTGTTAATATTAATACAATTATAATTTTAGTATTAATATTAATTAATATTAAATAAATTTTAAATATTGATTTATTTTATGAATAAATTAATTATTTTTTATGTTTTATAAAATATTTATTACAACAACAATTCCCAGTAAGAGTCCCGTTGAAACGCCAGATTTGGAGAATTGAAAACAGCACACATACAATGCAAAATAAACACATAAATATAAATAAATATGTAAAAATAAAAATTTACAAATAGATAACGCAATACAAAATATAGTACTATAGAACATGATAAGATTAACAATAGATAACGCAATACAAAATATAGTACTATAGAACATGATACAGGTTAACAATAAGTGATAAAATAATTAAATAAAATTATAAAATATTTATCAGTAACTATTAATAAATTTTAATTATATTTAATAAAATAAATGATTAAATAAAATTGTAAATTATGTATCTATAAACTGATATCTATTTATTAATATTTATTTTAATTACTAAAACTAATGTTTTTATTTAGAATTGAATATTTGATATTTAAAAGATTATTTCATAAATAATCATTTTTAAAATTTTGAAAATATTTTATCAATTCTATGTGTCTAGGCATAGAATTGATTATGGTCCCCATCAACTCGTGGCTGCCTTTTGGAACAATTTTTTGTTTTGTTTCTATTATAAATATTAAAATTTTAAGTTAGATATAATTAATCAATTGACAAAATTTTAACTAAACTATATTGCATATCATATATTTGATGAAACCTTTTGATAACAGATTAGAAAAAGTGTATTACCCTGTATTAAGATGGTCAACAAGTCAAGAAAAATAAAAGGAAAACTATACCGTAACAAAAAGCAGCCGAAAAAGGGTTGTTACACCATTTTTAATAAAAGAAAAACCTCCTTTTCTTGTATAAGTAACGAAAGTAAAAATAACAAAAACTGATGGTTCCTTTACAGCTATCGTAAAACTGGGTTCCATTCATTTAAAAAAAAAAAACTGGGTTCCAGTCACAAATTCAAAGCTCCTAATATGAATATATTTCAGCCTTTCAGTTAATAAAATCACTAGCTCTGGATCTGAAGAAGACAAAAGAGTAAAATTACTTGCATCCTTTAGGTTAAATTGTTGGTTTATCTTGAAGAGGCCCCCACGAAGGATTGAAGAAGGGACCTTCAACACACAACCTGTCAAGTGCAGAATCTGTATGAAGAAATCGTCAAATGCTTAGTGCACTGTTCACGTGCACTGTTCATATCTTGATTCCAAGTGAATGAGATAGTTCATATTTGATTTTTCAATATGCTATGCTCCTCCTCAAAATGTAAAATAAAGCTCAACAGTTGAATTGATGTGTTTGTAAGAATTTGGTAGATATGTGAAATCTCACTTTTCGTAGGAATCTGAAAAATTACTTCAGCTTTGCAAATTTTGGTTTTTTTCAAAGTGCTGCTTCTGTTGTTTTTAAACAAGAAACTACATGAAAAACACAAGAGAAAAAAGATAGAACTTGAAAAATTAAAGAACTGGAAAAAATTATGTATTACTAAAATCTTTAGTTTTCACTCTCAATTCTAATTCTAAATTTGCTTCAGATTGTCAAAAAAACAAGACATCTACTGTTCTATTCAACCTCTAAGGTTTGCTTCTAAAAATCAAAACAAAACAAAAGCACAATACGAAAGGCAGAAGTTTGCATTGATAGTTTTCTGGCTTTTTTTTCATACATGCTCTCTGCTGGAAAAGTAAAACATGAGCTTCATATATGCTCTGCATCTGATACAATTTTCTAATAACTGAAAAGTAAAGACAAGAACTGATGGTTAAAGCTAGTCTAGTACATGTATTTCTTCATTTGCCAAAACACAAAAGTAACCAGTTTGTCTTTTTTGCAAAAACAGAAAACTGAAGTCTTCAACAGCCTTTGATGCTTGAGCCAACAAAATCCTGACATCCAAATCTGATTGTCAGGTCATAAGCTGAAATGCTTGATGTATGGATCAGCTGCCTTTGTTTTGCTTAACTCTAATAACTCCTGATTATGCTAATTAATCTAACTTGATTTGCTTCACTTTTTTTCATTTTTCCTACTCTGCATCTCTTCTTCTGATTTTCTTCTTGCGACAAGATCTGTTTTTTTAATCTGCACATTTGCTTCAATTTCCTTTGAATTCCTTCAACTCCTTCTCTTGTTGATCTTCAATTTCCAGAACTTTGTTTCTTGAGTACATGCCCTTCTGAATTATCCCCAAAATCAGTAGCTCGATTTTTCTGATGAGTCTTGGAGGCTTCAACCTGAAATTCACCTTCCTTTTCTTCTTCAATTTAATTGCCATTGTAAGATCTTCAGCTAGCTTTAACATAGCAGGTTTTACAAAACAATTCATTCCAACAGTTTATGCATGAGAAGTTAATATAGTGTAACTTAATGATTGATGTTATATAGAAATAAAATAAACTATGCGATGGAACAAATTTGAATGGAATGATAATTATGATAATGATTCATTTGATAATGTTTCTGCCACATACTTGACACACAAACACCAAGTTTTGATACACGATCGAAACACTTGAAAATTAACTTCCATTATGTAAGAGACATGGTGGCCAAAGAAATGCTTCATTTTTGCTATCTTTCATCTCAGCTAGTAGACATCCTGACAAAGCCTCCATGCCAGGTTTCCACAGTTAAGAAGCAAGTTATTTTTTGCAAAATCTGTACTACTTGAGGAGAGATGATAAAGATAGGGATGGCAAAAAGGTCTATGCCCGGTCTGATCAATTCCTTTTCTTTGTGTTAGAAAGGGGCATGTCCCAGATTCGACTAGAGCTGGCACAAGAGACAGCCTTCATGAAGGAGAGGCTCTCTACTAGGATGATCACTTAGTTTAGGATTAAGATCGCCACCATGCGATCTTATTTTGATAGGGGTATCATCAAAGTCAAGCCCGGGTTTATTTTGGCTTTTTTTTAAAAATAATTTTGCTTGAGAACAACTGGGTCTCCTCAACTCTGATTGGGCTCAACCCATTGTTATCCCCGAATTTTGACTATTATCTTTAGCTATTATCCAATGTTTTAAAAATCGAACTATTTAATATTAAAAATCTTCAACCGGTCAAATTTTCAGTTTGATTTTTAATTTTTTAGTTTGATTCAGTTTAATAATCTTTATTATTAAAAACTGATTAATTTATTAATTAATCGACTAATTTTCATAAATTAATCAGCTTTTATAAACTAAAATAGACCGATTAACTTTTATTTAATAGTTTTCTTTTTTAATTAAATTTAAATTTCTCGATAGGTAAAGATAATCTTCTTTAATCATTTTCAAATTGTTTAATTTTATTCAATCTTTAACCGGTTTTATGATGATCGATTGAACCTTTTAAGCCTTAAAGTATAAAGCATTGCTATTATATATCTAAATCTCACCA
The DNA here is from genome assembly GCA_027575705.1 of Erythroxylum echinodendron. Classification (NCBI taxonomy): domain Eukaryota; kingdom Viridiplantae; phylum Streptophyta; class Magnoliopsida; order Malpighiales; family Erythroxylaceae; genus Erythroxylum; species Erythroxylum echinodendron. The sequence continues at coordinate 51,243,599 of JANZXR010000172.1, read as the reverse complement.
ACTAGCCTTAATCCTTTTGTTAATAAAATTCAAGCCATGTTTATCATCAACTCTTCAAAAACAAAGTTGGTTACGGTTTTTGGGCTTGAGGGGGGAATGCATGTGAATGGCTGCATGGAAAGAAGAGTCAAGTAAATATAAAGAATAAAGAATGATGTAAATGAGAGAAAGAATCCAAATGGATAAGGTCAAGAAACCTTGTTTAATAAAATAAAAGTATACTATGAATGATTGCTAAGTTAAACCTTATCGAATTTGTTCATTAAAAAATGTCGTTGTGATTGTGAAAAGGCGTAAGCACTAAGCGTTTGCTTTTGCAAAAGTTAGGAGGCTTTGAACGCAAGTATCCAATTGTTGTCACCAATATTTAATGTATAATACATCTAATCATTCAAGCACGTCTCGGCAACTATCAGCTCACGGCATGGACGTCTTCTAGTGGAGGCCCACGAAGATTTGTGAAGTGATGTATTAATCGTGAATATGCTTACAAAATGTTTGTTCCTGTCCGCCATTTTAAGCTAGTTACAGCGACTATGCAAATCCTAATAATTATGGGAGGGAACTGAAGCAACTCATATTACGTCATAGTAATCAGTGTCTATAGACATTACATGAGGTCATAATCCCGGTGCTCAAATTATAGCATAAACATAAAGAACTGACCTTGCTCAAGACAGAACATAAGTAATACTGATTCCATGTGTATAATAATACTTGAATGAGATAGCTATCTATACCTTACTTTATAACTCGGATTTAAGGTTTCCTATACCACTTATCATTAAGTTTCGTGGATCATTGTGGCTATCCTACATAAATAAAGGAATAATTTGATCCTAGCCAATTGTTTGTTTGTAACAATCAATTAAAGAAAACTACAAATTGTAGTTTTAAATATAATATGATATTGTTCCATTATTATAATTTGAAACGTTAAGATCAGATTATCAAGTAATTATCATTACAATTTGATTAATCCCAAACAGAAGATAAATTCATTTCTTCCACATGTGATGAATCGTATTATATTTGATTTAAATGGGACTTTCTTATTTGTTTTCACTAAATGACACCTAAATTTCATTATATACAGTTACAAGCTAATGGAGGGAAAAACATATATATTTATGAAGTGTTTTTACTCATGACTGACTTCATCAGTTTGAAAGTTTCAAATCGAAGAAGTCATTGATTAGTAACTAATAGTAGAGATGCCAATTGGCCGGTCCATGGGCGGTCCTCTTTTTAAAATTAAAAATATAAAATAATATTTTTTAATTAGATTCGAGTTTAGGTTGTCTATGCCTAGGCTTACCTGAGGCCCAACTCTTTTAAGTAAAATAATATCGTTTTGTTTAAAATAGTTGAGCCTCGAGTAGATCTGAGCTTGGGCCTAGCCCATGAGCCGACCTATTGACTGCACCTGAATCTGAGCCCATAGACTAGCCTATTGTCATTACTAATTAATAGTAGGTAGGAATTTAGTATAATGTTGGATCTGTTTTATTGCATCAAGTAAAGGAATATTTACCTGAACTTTCCTAAAAGTGTCCCATATTTCCTTCTCTTGCTCCTCTTTCTTTTTCTTGGTGAATCGGCTAGGAAAAGGGGGCTGCACAATCATATTTTTCTGACTTTTCTGCGTTTTTTCTTGATTTTTGGTTGTCTCCTTTGTTGCTTCTTCCTTAATTTCTCTCTTGGAGATTTTCGATGGTGGTTCCTTTAATTCCTTCCCACTTCACAATGTGATAGTTTTAGCACTATGTTTGGGTTGATTTCCCATTGAGTTGGAAAACTTTTAGAACTTTATGCCTCCAATTTATTAATAGCGTTTGCCATTTGGCTCATTTAATTTTCAAGGTTTCGGATACTAGCTTGAGTATCCCGCTGAAACGTCAAAGTGTTAGTAGCCAAAGATTGAACTATATCTTCCAAGGAAAATTTACCTTCAGGATTGGATGTCATTTGTTGAGGTTGTCTAAGGACATGTAGATGTCTAAATTGCTAGAAATTTGTTACATTTTGTTGTCCTTGTGGGTTTCTATATCGTAAATTCGAATGATCTCACCAACCCAGATTGTAGATATTGGAAAATGGATCATATTTCCTCTGATTTGGCCAAACAAAACCCCCTATGACATTCATTTATTCTGCGTTTTTTCCCTGCAAAATAGGACATGCATCAGTGGGGTGTCCTAACATTGAACAAATTCCACATACCTTTGCTTCTTATTTCTTTGTAACCGCAAGTTGTCGCACCAAAAATGTAAGATCTTCCAATCTTTTTTCCAATGTCGTCACATTCACTTCATTGACGTGTTTGAAGCTATTGCCAAAACGGATCCTGAATTATTATGTATTGGAAGCCATATTTGCTATTAAGTCCCTTGCGGTAGTCGATGTTTTATCAACTAGAGCTCCGTTGCTTGTAGCATCAATCATAATCCTATATGTGAGCAAAATACCTTCATAAAAATATTGAATCAACAACTAGTCTGTTATTTGGTGATGGAGATAGCTAGCACAAAGTTTCTTGAATCTTTCCCAATATTTGTAAAGTGTCTCCCCCGTGTGTTATCGGATGCCACAAATTTCTTTCCGAAAGTTGGCAGCTCTCTATGCTGGAAAATATATCTCAAAAAAAGTTTCTTCATTTCAGCCCATATTTGTACATTTCACCAGCTGAATAGTACAACCAATCTTGAGCATCATCCTTGAGAGAAAATGGGAATGCTCTCAATTTAATTTGCTCTTCTGCCACATTTGTTGGCTTCATTCCCATGCAAACCACGTCTAACTCCTTCAAATGTTTATGTGGATCATCTACGGGTAAACCCTTGAAAATAGGCAATAAATGAATCAGCCCAGATTTTAATTCAAAAGTATTGTTATCACCTAAATTTGGAAAGTTGATGCAATGGGACTGTTGAGCGTTCGTGGGCATAGCTAGTTCACGAAGAGTACGATTCGCAGCCATTCTTTCCTATTTCTGTGTTTATTTTTACTATTTCATCTGTTTTCGTAGTATCTTAGTTGTCTTCTCGATCTCTGAATCAAATTGCAGCTGAGTTGTCTTGTCTACTCAGGTAACATACATAAGCCATTAAAAAGTTCCCTGACAACGGAGCCAAAATTTGGTACTGCTGTCGCCTATAACCAAATCAATACCAACTCTAGCAATAAAAATGTAGTTACTGAAGAGTTGAGATTGTTCACACGAGTAACTTTAACAGAAAATGTTAAACGAGTTGAAACGAAATGGGAGGGGTTTTGGTTTAATGCAATTTAAAAGAAATTAAAATGGATGAAATTAAAATAACGTAATTTAAATGAAATTAAAATGGCTGAAATTAAAAATAACAAAAATATTCAAATCTGGAAGTGAACAAACCTTGGTTTTTGGTCACCGACGTTATCGAACTGATATAGATTCTCGATATAAAACTCAACACACTAATAAACATTCATTGGGGGTCTCTTAAGATTAAATGAATAAAAACATGTATTCTAAACATTTTTATTAGTCAACAACTTAGATACGATCTTAAGTTTAATTGATTAATAGCTTTAAGAACTAAGAAACGAATAGATAAGACAACATATGTACGACATGCATTTAATCTAGTTAAGTATCTTCTTAGAATTTCCAGCTTTAACATAAAGATGATAATCCTAATTGCTACTTGTGATTAGCAAGATTGAACGTCATATCTTACTAATCTAGCTATAAATTAAGCAAATCAATTCCTAGTTGCGCACCTTAGAAATCAATCAATTCAATCATGAAAATTAATTCGGAAGACACTTAATATTCTGTTAAGTCATTAAATTGAACTTATTTTGGACTTAATTTATCTTTAATGTGTTGAAATAATTATCCGAAATTAATGGAATTATCTTATAATTGTTTACAGATGATTTTCAACACCTTAGAGACGAAATTGAATCAAAAAGATGCAAAAGAATGAAGAAAATTCTAAATTCCTAATTTGACAGCAATTATGTAACTAAGCGTGGGCACGTCTAAGGATGGAATAAATCTGCAGATCACTTTTTAAAAGTCAAAATCGAGATTCTCACAATCTTTAAAGATTATATTGCCATCTTTCAAGGGGATTGACTACCTAAAATTAGGGGATATAGTATCGTAAGAGAATCAAGAAAAGATAAGGGGAAAAACAAGCATAAAAGAGAGAGGATGGTGGTTCACGCAAGCTAGACTAGGT
>JANZXR010000172.1:51209042-51223779 GCA_027575705.1 Erythroxylum echinodendron | reverse complement strand
AATATATTATTAACAAGTCATAATGTTAATACATGAATCACAAATATCCATTGGCCTAGGGCACACTACTAACACTTAGCATCTGTGTTTTATCGTCTGTGGTTGACTATTCTATCGTCTGTGTTGACCACTTAGCGTCTGTGTTTTATCGTCTGTGGTTGACTATTCTATCGTCTGTGGTTAACTATTCTATCATCTGTGTTGACCACCTGGCGTCTGTGTTTTATCGTCTATGGTTGACTATTCTATCGTCTGTGTTGACCACCTATCGTTTATGTTTTGCTTCCGTCTATGTTTCGCTTCGTCTGCCTTTGTCTATCGTCTGTCTTCTGGCGTATCGTCTGTCTTTTGCTTCCTTTATATTTCACTTCGTCTGCCTTTGAGATTTCGTCTGCCTTTATACACTTCGTCTATCTTTTGGAGTATCGTTTGTCTTCTGCTTCCGTCTGTGTTTCACTTTGTATGCCTTTGAGATTTCGTCTGCCTTTAGACACTTCGTCTGTCTTTTGGCATGGCGTCTGTCTTCTACTGCAGTTTGTGTTTCACTTCGTCTGCCTTTAGCCATCGTCTGTGTTTTGAATATTCGTCTGCTTCTATTTTGTCAACTTTTGCTTCGTCTAGTTTCTACTTCTATGACCAAATTATATAAATTACGCTCTCTGATTAAAGGTGAATAGTAGACTCGAAAGTCAGAGTTTGGAGAAAAATCTGAAATGGATCCTTAGGTTATGAAATTGGATTCAAATGGGTTGTTGAGGTATAAGCCCTACGAACAATGCTAGTTAAGTGAGTTTCGATATTTGATTGTGTTTATGATAACCTTGATGGAAGGATACCCAGGATTGTCATGAACATGTATTGTACATAATTTATCCCATATATGTGCATTAATGAACACGCATAATTGTGCAGATTGTGAGATATATGTGTGTATTATTTTGTTATAGAGGAACAGTTGGAATGTCATTCCAGACGTTGTCGGCACTTCTAAGCATTAGCTTCGGGAGTAACTGTGAGTAGACCTAGATGGTCTTACCTTATTGTTTGTTTCATTTATGTTATGACTTGAGTGATTATGATTGAGATGTAAATTGATTATGCTAGTTTCCGGACAGAAGGTCCGATGAATGTGATGTATGAATGAAATATTGAAGTGCTCCTTGTATGTAAATTGGATGAAATATGTAATACATGACTTGGTTGTTAAATGCCGGACTTAGTTTCGAAGGAAAGTGTGATCATGCATACAAATGAGAGTGTGAATTCTCAACTATAATGTTGAATGCCGAACTAAGGTTCGATGATATAGGAAAGTGATTGACTGACAGTATGTAAATGTTAGTGATGCATTCCATCTCATGAATGCATGAAATATGATGGCAGTTGTGACCATAGTAGCCACCGAAAGTGAAAGAGCTTAAAGCTCAAAAAATGAAATGAGCCTCGAGCTCAAATATGATTAAGAGCCTAAGGCTCACTATATAAAATGAGCCCTGTATCCCCCAAGCGGATAAGGGATAGTTATTAATGAGCCCTGTATCCCCCAAGCAGATAAGTAACAGTTTAGGCACTCGGTTACAACAAAGTAACAAATGGAAAGTGAGTCCCATGTGCATGTCATATGCATAGTATGAATGATTAAATTGTAATGAATGTGAAATGTTGTGAATGTGATTATGTGATATGTGACTGGGTGAGCCATCGATGATGGTCACTCATTGAGTTCGCAAAACACACCCAAAATTTGCAATTATTTTCAAGATCAGAAGAATACTCCGTTAGGCCAACAGGGATATACCTACAGCATACAAGTGAAGGATAGAGGTCAGGATCAGTTCGTATCAACTAAAGTTGTTTTGTATTTATAAAAAGGGCCCAAATAGGTATTGAAATTTCTGATGATTGTGTTGTGATGACTGAAAGTGGTTATGAAACAAAGTGAGCCGATTTGGTTAAGGATTTCTGCACTTTATGTTTGTGGTTTAAAACAAAAGAGAAAAATTTTATACCGATTTCTGAGTGATTGAGTGCTCTAACACACCACCCTCGCAGGGCACGAGCTAGGACATCACACATCGATGTCAGGTTTGAGTCTTGCGGGAGTGGGATGCTATAGACCGTATGAGTTATCAGAGAAACGACAGTCGGTAATCTTTAGCGCCGAATTAGAAATATTCCATCGCTAAATATAGCGACATCATTTTTAAGTTCGTCGGTAACTTTATCTATAGAATATTTCTATTCCGTCGGTAAATATTACTGACAGACAAAGTATTGAAAATATGTCGAAACTTTTAGTGATGGTAAGTTGTTTTCCATCTACAAATTTGGCGGCAGATATTGTATGTGCATCGGTAAATTTAGAGATTGTCAAGTTGTTGAAGTTCCGTTGGAAAATTTATAGCGGTAAGTTTTTTCATCAGTTAAATGCACCGATATTGTTTTTTTTCAATTTTGATTAGTAATCTTGTGGTTGATAATTAATTTCTGCAGTGATTTGGTGATAACATATTGAATTTTTTCTACATTTAATTTATCTAAAAAGTAAGTTGAATGATAATATAAAGTAAAAATTATCTTAATTGATAATAAAAAAGTATTATCTACAACAATAAATATGTGATTCATAAAAATGACTTGAGAGTAGCAAGCTAAGTTATGCAGTTAGTGAAGGCGGATGGTCTAACTGGTGCGATGAGATACTGCCCCTCTCCTTCAACTCATTCATCTTATTACGGAGTTGGACTATGTACTCTATTGACTATTGAAAATGAGTTGCCAGCATCTGTACAATGCTCTCAAGCTAAACTTATAATTTTAGATCATTTTAAAATTAAAACCTATAACTTCAGTCTAAACCTATGGTGTTATCATGCATGTATTTTCACTCACAAATTGTTGACTATTATGATGTACGTTCTTCCATCTACTCCCTTAGCTCCAAGCTAGAGATCACCTTCTTCATCTGCAATGTTTACCTATAATATCTCTGTCGATATAGGGGTAGTGGACAATGTAAGACTGCTGGATGGTGTAGCCAGGCTGTTGGATGGTGTAGCAGCAGATACAGAATATATGCCTCATTTGGATGTGTAGTAGTTGGAAGTACAACACCTTATTCTGTAGCAGCTGCAGCATGTGATGCTTCACTTGAAAAGTAACTAGCTCCAAATCGTGGTAACCTTAACCTTGGCCATATCATATCCTATTTTCTCTTTGGTGGCATATTTTTAACCTAAAATTCACAATTTATTAAATATTCCAATAATAGAACAATATAAATTGAATATATAACAATATATTGTGGATGCAATAATAGATGTATTCATATAATATTATATTACAAATACAAATTAATCGCTATCATGATCACTTAATTGTAAATCAAAATCATCATCATTTTCTTTTTCTAAAGAATTAGAATCAAACTCAGCCTCCTCTTCAGATCTGTTGCCCTCCTTATCCTCTCCAATAAAAATTTCAACATATTCATTATTTGGATCATTCAAAGGTTCATTCTCGTCAGATGTAACATATGCATTTATTTCATAAACATCTTCTTGAAACGTTTTACTTTCAATTCTCTTATTTTCTCCTTTTCTATGTAATTCAAAAACACATCTAGGTTTTACTTTACAAACGGCCAATCAATCTCACCTATCTGGTTGTAGGCTGGGAAAAAAGATATAATACACCTAGATCGCTTGTATTGCTAACACGAAAGATTCAAATTGTCTAAATCTTCTTCGATGGTTGATTTCAAGTAGATTATATTAGCTGTGCGCTTTTGTAACAACATTAGGAGTTGGAACAAACCAGTCATACTTAAATATCACACTCCACTTTATTAGCAATACAGGGTACTCAGTTTTAAGTATCTTAATAATTTTACCATTGTAATCCATCAATTCTCCCTATATGCAAACCCCACTATTTATTGTTGTTATGCTATGACCATGGTATTCTGTATGAAATTTGCATCCATCAACAAAATACTCCAGATATGATTTAATAATTCAAAAAGATCCTTTCGCAAGATCACATATGAAATTGTTCTCTATTGGACTTTCTAAGGCCTACAAAAAATCATATTAAATAGATTTGAACACTTTGATATGATAATTCAACCATTTCAATAATTGTAAGTGAAAACTTACATATTTCTCGAACCATTAAGGAAGTGTCTTTCAACTTCTTTATTGATATCATTTGTGTTTTTTTGGGCATTAGCTCGTGTAACCAAGCCTCGTATAATCAAAAGGAATTATTATATATTTTATTTGTGAACAACACTAACTTCGAAAACCCAACAAACCAATTTGAAAATCAACTTCAACTTATTGTACAAAAGGTTGAACCTCCTGACAGTTCAATAAAATACAATGTTTTAAAAACCAGACCAGATATCGAACCGGTCGAAGAAAAGGTTTAAGGTTTAGAGGTTTAACCGGTAGTGAACCGTTATAAAATCGGAATATAATAAATAAAAAGTAAAATTTATAAGAATAAATAAAAATAAAATATTATATTAAAATAAAAAATCTACCAATGTCTATTATTATATAATGAACATAATAAATAACTATGAATCTAATATAAAATCTTAAAAGGGTATGATATCTAGGAAATACTCACTTCTCTTTATTAAGCTACTTTTTCTCTTTCTCCTCTACTAGCAAAGCTCATTAAATCATTCACTAAATGAAGAACAAATCTACACTCATCCATTATTGTTTTCTTCAAAGATACCCTTTCCCTTTCTTTCTGCCTTCTTTTCTCTTTCGTAGTTTTTTAAGTAAGTTTGACATTACTCTTATTCGGTCCAACCTTACTTGTATAGTTGTTCTTGGGATTAAGAAGTTTTACTTTTCCAACAATTCAGAATTAATCTTTCTATGTCACCTAATATTTTGTTTCCCTGCAAAAGTTAATCACTTGCACTGTCACGTTTTACTAAGCTTATCCCCAAAGCCAAGGTGATGGTTCGAGAACAGTACATTAATTTAATTTATGAACTTATGATTTTTTTAATGAAAATAAACTGATGTGATTTCCATCTTTTTGCCTTCTGACTATACATGTGCCTTTTGTTTCTTGCAACCAATTTCGTGAATTCCAAGACTAAATACAAACAGCTCTTTTTCTTTTTTTTTCAAGAAATTTGGGTTCTACATAGAACATAGAAAGATAATCTACACAGTGATGAATAATATCAAAACATAGTAAGAAAAAAACATATCAAATGCAGTTGGAATTCTAATGTTAAATCATTTGTCTGTCATCTAACATTAGAAAACTACCCTCAGCTACTCAATTAGACACCTTCACGCTCAAAGAATGCAGAATCCTAAAACCCAAAACTTTAACTTTACAAGTTCAAACACTCCACTTCAAAAGACCGATACCCATCCACAAAATGTCGAAGACCCAGAACAACCACCAGAATAAACCTCTCAAATGGGCAAAACCCGTCTGGTCTGACCCGAATTGGAGTCCGTATCAACCCATCTCTTCCAAACTGACAGAACAAACGCAGCGATCAAGAAACCGAGAAGATCTGCGACGGCATCGTTGGAAGATGCGCTGGCTGACGAGAAGATGCTTAAGTGATCCGCGGCCTCTTTTGTGACTCCAGCGGCGAGAGAGATGACAGATCCAACCCAAATCAAGTGACGACGGATAAATGGGTAGCGAGTGAAGGAGGCGAGTGTAGAAGAGATTAGTATTATAGAGGGACAAAACATAACGTGGTAAAGCTTGTCTCTGGCCAACCACGGGTCTTCATCGTTGTTAGTCATCGTTATAAGTTTGTCCTCTTCAAGGTCCCAGGAGTTGGGAACTACCCAACTCCAAACAGCTCTTTTTCTTATTAATTATACAACTCACAGAGTTCATGAATAAGAAAAAGGAACTAGAAAGATTCCATATTTCCATGGCTGAAAAGGAAAGGCGTAGAACACACAAATCAGCCAACCAAGCAAGACCCTTTTTGCTCTTCTTCGTCATCGAAGAAGACATTAACGACGTGGGTTTGCTAAAGAACCAGTTCGAGGTTGTGCGTTTCTCTCATGTGATGCATTTGGCTGCTGAAGCTGGGGTTAGGTACGTAATGTAAAATCCTGGGTCTTATGTACATAGTAACATCGCTGGTCTTGTTAACTTGTTAGAAGTTTGTAAAGAAGCGCAATCACAACTTGCTATTGTCTAGGCATCGTCTAGTTTGGTCTATGGTCTTAATACTAAAGTACCCTTTTTAGAGAAGAGAGAACATGGCGGAGGCATCTGAGAAGAGAGAACATGGCAGAGGCGATGAGTGCTTTGTGAAATTGAAACATTAATGTTTCGAGTTATTATCCGTATATCGATAAACCAGCAGAGAAAGATAAAGAAAGTTGCAAACTTTGAACCTTGTGGAAGTAGCAGAGCAACGAGGAGGAAGATTGGGTGTAACAAACCCAGATGATATGGAACCGGTGTAACCGGTTGGATGAAAACCTGTCGGTTCTCCAACAACGGCCAGCTTTCCTACTAACAGGTTCTTGGTTAAAACCGAACCGGACCACTGACCAGTTCACACTTTTTTCAGTCGGACCGGCCAGTCCTGTCCGGTTTTAAAAACCTTGATAAAATGTAACCATAGGCAGTCTCTATTTCTTTCTCTGTTAACATTATTCTTATTGATAGTTCATATGTTTGTCCAGGATATGTGAAAATGGAAAAGTTACCATCAACATCACCTGTTCCTCCATAATTGTCATTACGAGGAACTTTTCTTTCGTGTGTGCACATGCGGCTCAAAATAATATAAAAAAAAATGTACTTGCTTCCTCTATTAAATAAGCATTACATATCGAACCTTCAACCCTAACCTTGTTTTTGACATTTTTCTTGAAGTGATGCAAATACCTACATTACAAATAGCTGTTGATATAAAATGATTAAACATGTTGTAACTCCAATTTAAATATTTACTATAATTACCTCTCAAATGGATACATCGATCGATGTTAAACTGGACTAGAAAGTTTATCCTTGTGTGCTAAATGCACGGGTAGATGCTCCATACAATCAAAGAAGCTTGGAGGAAACTCCCTTCTAATTTTTCACAAGATTACTTTAATTTCTCTTTCTAGTTTTTCCATTTCAACCAACTTTATTTCAAATGATGCTAAATTTTTGAAAAACAAACTTAATTATGTTATAACTTCCCAAACCTTATTCGATAGCAACTCCCGAAATGAAATTGGAATTAGCCTTTGCATAAATACATGAAAATCATAACTTTTCATCTCAAATAATTTGTACTTCTTCATGTCTACACACCTTACTAAGTTTGAAACATATCCATCGAGAAACTTTAAACTTTTCAAAAATTTACACAAAATTTTCTTTTGTTTTTGTCTAAAGTGTAACATGCTTTCAGATATTTACCGATGAGAAGATTTTATCTAACTCATTCCTTCTACAAAAAAGTTTTAAATCAACATGTGATTTTGCATTGTCCTTTGTCCGCCCTTAAATGTTCATTATGGTATTGAATAAATTGTCAAAAATATTTTTTCAATATGCATCACATCTAGATTATGACGTATCAAATTAGTTTTCCAATATGGCAAATCCAAAAGATGCTTCGTTTTCTCCAACCAAAGTTTTTACTAGTTCTTGTATTAACTTCATCAGCTTCAAGTTTTGTAACTTTCAGCGACCCTAATTCATTAATCTCCTGCAATATTTCTTCACCAGCTTGGTGAGGGGGAGTAGGTGTTTATACCATCGTATTCTAATGAATTTTTATTTATTCTAAATGGATAATCTGGAAGAATAAATTTCTTGTGGTTGTTAAACCAAGATGTTTTGGCCCTGTTTAAAAGATAAAACGCATTACAATCATTTCTAAAATAAGGACAAGCCAATTTTCCTGTTATGCTCCATCTAGACAACATAGCAAATACCAAAAAATCATTAATGGTCCACATCAAAGCTGCTCTCAATACAAAATTTTGTTTAAGAGAAACATCATATGTCTCTCCACACCATAGTCCCAAAGATGATGCAATTCAGATACCAATAGTTGTAAGAATACATCATTTTTATGCTTTGGATTTCTAGGCCCTGGCACAATCACTATCAAGAACATATATGCCTCATTCATACACATCCATGGAGCAAATTATAAGGAATAATTATGATTGGACATGATGAATGTTGTGTCTAGATTAACCAAAAGGCTGGAATCCATCCATCGACAATCCCATCCTAACATTTCGACTTTTAGCTACAAACTTATAATGGGTGTTGAAATATTTCCATGCTAGTGAATCCGATGGATGGCTCATTATTCAATCTTCCTGTTCACATTCATTATGCCATCTCATATGAGATGTAGTAATAGCAGAGGCATATAATATTTGAATTCTTGAAGTTAGTGGGAAATAATAAATTCACTTCCAAGGTACTAATTTCTATTTCATTGTACACATTCTAGGTTTGAACCTAGATTGACTACAAAATTTGCATTCTTGTAATTCCATATCATCTCCCTAAAACAACATACATCTCAATTTGCAACGATCAATTTTTTCGAATGGCAAACTGAGACCCTTAATAAATTTCTTCAAATTGTAAAAATTATCAACCATTGTCTGATCAGGAGGTAATGATTCATTATACTAACTAAGAATGTTATCCAAACTTCAATCAGAGATATGCCCTTTAGACTTTATGTTCAATATTTGAGCAATTGAAGACAATTGAGTCATCGCCTCACAATTTGGCTATATTTCTTGGTCAAATGATTGTAGTAAGTCAAAAAAATGTTTCGTATGTAGGTTTGGTTCTTTTTGAAGATTTTCTATGTTTTCCAAAAAGGTGTAATTGGTTGCATCATAAATCATTTGAATGTAAGAATTTTCAATTGCACCTATATTATTTGCTCTAAATCCAGTCACCCTTCAAACTCATCCACATTTATTAACCTTGAGATGCTACAAATCAATGGCTCCCTTTTCTTAACAAATTTAGATTCACTTCATCAATAGGAAGAAACAAATATGTTTACACTTTTTACATGGACATTTGATCTTTGGGTAATCCATATATACAGGTTGAGAACATGCATAGTGAATAAATAACTTCAACTCTCTCAATAAACTCAGGATTAATGAAACCATCAGGTGTTAATTGTCTATACATCCAAGATCTATCAACGTTACATGTTTCTGCAAATAAACCACTAAGTTTAAATAAAAGAAACACTAAGGTACGTGGCATTGTTACACTATATGAATAGAGAAAGCAAGTTCTTACTGTGACTCCTAAGCTTGTGAAATTTTTCATCGATAAGCCTCATGGGAGCTACATCACAGGTTTCCAGCCTATATACCATCCTACGGGTTTATTATGCCTTAAATCATTGTGAATTTTTCGTAACTATACAACTTCTTTAATTTTTTGATTCAAGTTTGTACACTAAAGTCGAATTAAAAGAAACACTAAAGTACGTAGCATTGTTACATCATATAAATCAAGAAAGCAAGTTCTCACTGTAACTCCTAGGCTCATGGAATTTTTTAACGATATATCTCATACGAGCTGCATCACGAGTTTCGAGCCTATATACCATCTTAGGGGTTTATTATGCCTCAAATCATTAGGAATGTTCGGTAACTATACAACTTACTACTTAAAATTTTTTTTTTAAGTTCATACACTAAGTTTGAATTAAAAGAGACACTAAGGTACGTGGCATTGTATGCCATATGAATCGAGAAAGCAAGTTCTCACTGTGATTCCTAGGGTTGTGAAATTTTTCACCGATAAGTCTTATGGGAGTTATATCATGAGTTTCCAGCCTATATACCATCCTAAGGATTTATTGTGCCTAAAATTATTTTGAATTTTCTATAACTATACACCTTACTACTTCTTTAATTTTTTTATTCAAGTTCATTACACTAAGTTCTAATTAAAAGAAACACTAAGGTACATGGCATTATTACACGATATAAATCAAGAAAGCAAGTTCTTACTGTAACTTCTAGGCTCATGGAATTTTTTAACGATAAGTCTCATGGGAGCTACATCACGGGTTTCTAGCCTATATACCATCTTAGAGTTTTATTATGCCTCAAATCATTATGAATTTTCGATAACTATACAACTTACTACTTCTTTAATTTTTTATTCAAGTTCATACATTAAGTTCAAATTAAAAGAAACACTAAGGTATGTGGCATTGTTATACCATATAAATCAAGAAAGCAAGTTCTTTTTGTGACTCCTAAGCTCATGGAATTTTTCATTGATAAGTCTCATAGGAGCTACATCACGAGTCTCCAGCCTATATATCATCCTAGGGGTTTATTATGCGTTAAATCATTGTCAATTTTTTGTAACTATACAACTTACTACTTTAATTTTTTGATCCAAGTTCGTACACTAAGTTCGAATCAAAAGAAACACTAAGGTACGTGGCATTGTTATACTATATGAATCGAGAAAGCAAGTTCTCATTGTGACTCCTAGGCTCATGAAATTTTTCACCGATAATCCTCATGGGAGCTGCATCATAGGTTTTCAACCTATATACCATCCTAGGGGTTTATTATACCTCAAAACATTGTGAATTTTTTCTCTAATATTTTTATTCAAGTTTGTATACTAAGTTCGAATTAAAAGAAACACTAAGGTACGTGGCATTGTTACACAATATGAATTGAGAAAGTAAGTTCTCACTGTGACTCTTAGGCTCGTGGAATTTTCCATCGATAAGTCTTATGAGAGCTGCATCACGAGTTTCTAGCCTATATACATCTTAAGGGTTTATTATACCTCAAATCATTTTGAATTTTTCGTAACTATACAACTTACTACTTCTTTAATTTTTTTGATTAAAGTTCATACACTACTTCCAGTTTAAAGAAACACTAAGGTACGTGGCATTGTTACATTATATGAATAGAGAAAGCAAGTTCTTGCTGTGACTCTTAGGAGTTTATTATGCATTAGATCATCATTTTCATCTCAAACTCATTCAACATATAGTAAATAATTATGTAATTCATACATCTACTCATTAATGATTTAAATAAAACCTAAACATAAATACTTAAGAAGAACATAAAAACTCATTAATGATTATAAGAATATTCTAAAACAACACAAAATCAAGACCTCATTTGCATTCACACAAATCCCAAACACAAATACTTGTACTATTAAAGCAACACATATGGTAGACATTAGTTGGACGACTTAGCTCGATAGATAGACAACCACAGACTACAAAGAAAAAGGATGAGTGATACTCTTCAACACAAAATAGGGCCTGCAAAAAAGAATATTTCGTATTTAATATAATACACTTCTTCAATAGTTTTGTTATATATATCTATTGCATACAATGTCAAATTTCACTATAAGCATTAACACTTGAAACTCTTATAATCAATTATCGGTATAATGTCAACAAAAGCATATGATATAGACCAACATAAGCAGAACACTTCTAAGATATGAAACTTCAAAAAGAGATAAACGTAATGATTTTGTTACTTCTTTTGTTGCCTTGGGAATTCTTTTACATAAGTTATAGAATAAATGGATCACAAAACTTTATCATTGTATTCCATACTAAAGGATAAGTCTTGTTAAACAAATTTTAAAATATAAGACGCTTGTTGAAATGAAAGGAGCCTTTAGCAAGTTAAAAACATAAGGAGCCTTTTACAGAAGTGGAGAAGCCTTTTGCTGAAATGAACACACATATAATATAATGCAAAAATATAAAATTTAAGAGAAGAGAGAGAAGGATGCAGACAATTTATACCAACTCGACTTACAACCCAAGCTTATATCCAGTCTCTAAGTATCCAATTTGAGTTTTTACTATAAAATCAAGTAGTAATTTGACGAGCCTCTCTAAGCTCACGAGAATATATTTTTCAAGGTTCTCCAACCTTCCAAACTAGTAGTACTTATTTAGCCTTTACATTCTATCAATAGATGAAAATGTAATTTGCTCGATATAAGATTCAATGATCTCTGCAAAAATTAATTTTCACTTTCTAAAGTACAAGAGATTTGACAATGATATCACTTTCGAGAGAATTGATGCTATAGATGTATTTTAGGAGTCTAATATATGTTTGCAAAAGCAGTGACTCTTCTTTAAGTAGACATTTCCTTCAACTAGTTATTGCTTCATTTCCATTCAAAGTTGACTTTGCATCTTCGATATCATCTCCACTGGAATCTTCAATATTCAAATGTTAAGAGATGAAAATGGCAATGTCTCGGACTGATTGAACCAATAAAGGATTGATGTGATCCTTCTGAATATTGTAGATTAAATAAGGTAAGTTAAAAGAGAAGATTCCTGCTAGAAGGAAAGCATTTATCCTGTGATTTTATTTCCTTTAAAAAAATATTGTTACCTACATAAGGAAATAAATCCAATTTAAATTTTGAAATATTATAAGGTCATCATTAAAAAACCTTGAGCTAACAATCTCTCCCCTTTTGATGATGACAACTAATAACATGTATATTTTCAAATTTCAAAAAGATAATAGATGATTTCAAAAGATACCTGTGATTTTAATATATTCAAACATGATTAGAAGCAACCTGTCTCTTAAGAAAGCAACCTATCATATATATCATATGAAGTAGCCTCACTTGATAGATCACAAAATTAGCATTTCTAAAATGTTGGAACATTCAAATAAGAATTATACTATTGATTTTTCAAAATTAAACTATTAAGATTAATTCATCGTGGAATGTTAACGTGGCAACTAGTTTCTAATGGTAGAAAAGAGTTATGTTGGGAGGAATGTGACAAAATTGTCTAAGATGAAGAACAAATCAATGCAGAACAAATCCCCTCATCAAACACTAATCACCCATTGCCTTTCATGGCCGATCTTCTTCTTTAAGATTTTTAGTATCATACGAACTACCTCTCTTTCTTTATTATTAGTATATCATTTTTTGTTATGAAACTATTATATGAACTTCTGATTGTATATACTATATGTTGTGCTAAACGTCCTTGAATCTTCAAGAGAACATAGATTAAAATGGAGGCGATGGTGATGTCCCGATGGTTTGTACAGGATTAAGGAAATCGATTGTTTCAGAAAAGTGGTCGATTGCAAAAAATGTGTATGCTCATCATGACAATGATGGAGTTTATCAGTCGGGTATGCATGTGTTTGAATTTGACTTCCTAATACTGTTTGATTTACCTTTGATTGTTCTATTTTATTTGCTCATTAGTTGAAATGCTTAGTACGTGTGGTTCATCTAATACCTTCGTGCATACTATATCTAGGAAATTGTTCACTGTCTTCTGCAAATTTAGTTAAAGCAAAGAAGTTATTGGAAAAGGGTGTCAATTCACCAGACCCTGAGGGAAGATCTTTAATTATTTCAATTGATGGCTTGGAAACCATTTTATCTTTTCTACCGACTCCAATGTTACTTAGAATCTAAAAAAATAATTATTTCTTTTCCTTTTCAATGGAATATTAGGCGTGAACTCTATTTATTATTTCGTCTGTAAAAATTTTTAAACTTCTAATTAACATCTTGTACCACTTACTATATATATATCATTATATTATATTGCTTACCATATTCCAATATTTATATGTATTATTATTTTATTGTTCACAAATATTAATGATTAAAATTGTGTTCAACTTAAATTTATGATATTTTGATCTTATTAACATTAACACTTTAGGTATGTTTATCTTTTTATGTCCAAAAAATATTTACTTTCCAATATTTAAATTGCCTACCATGTATGTGTTTTTCGATAATATGTTTACAACTTTGAAAACATTTTACAATTTTTATATTTAAGAATAGCACTCAACTTAAATTTATTATATTTTATCTTATTAATCTTAAAATTTTAGGTATGTTTACCTATTTATATCCGAAAAGATAAGTTTTAGAGTTTTAATGCATTAACTAAATATTTAAACAAATTTATAAAGAAGGTAAAAGAAATAATATGAAAAATTATATATAAATGTTAATTATAATTAACCTTAGGATTATTAAGTACACTTACCAATAAAAAAATATCAAATTAACATTATTAATTTTGAATTCTTTAATATCTACTAAAAGTCCTACTTTGGTGACGAATTATATATTTCATTGCAAAAAGTACACTTTTTTTGTGACGGTTGAAATTATCGTCACTAAATGCTCAATCATTGGCGACGAAATGCAGGGACTATCGCAAAAGAATGTGCTTTCCCCTATGACTCGTGGAAATCATTGCTAAAGAAAATACTTTAGCGAAGATACTTTAGAACATAGACAAAACCTCGAATTTTTGCGACAAATGTATAAATCATTGTCAAAAGTGGACATGTTGCCACGATTTCCAAATCGTCACCAAAAAATTTGTAGATAAAAGTATTTTTACTGTAGTGTTATTTAATTGACTAATGTATAAGATAAAGCAAGGTTTTTAAAACCGGACTGGACCGGCCGGTCCGATTGGAAAAATATGAACCTGTCAGTGGTCCGGTTCGGTTTTAACCAAAAACCTGTTAGTAGGAAAGTCGGCCAGTTGTTGGAGAACCGGCCAGTTTTCATCCAACCGGTTACACCGGTTCCATGTCATCTGGGTCTGCTACACCCAATCTTCCTCCTCGTTGCTCTGCTACTTCCACAAGGTTCAAAGTTTGCAACTTTCTTTATCTTTCTCTGC
>JANZXR010000172.1:51196661-51208942 GCA_027575705.1 Erythroxylum echinodendron | reverse complement strand
TCCCAACTTCGCTAATTGGTCTTCTCGTAGACCCGTTTCCCTGATCCGACCCGTTATGTGGGACCGGGATGTTACAAAGCATATGCTGAAAAATCACTAATAGTCCATATCAAATCTGCTCTCAACACAAAATTTTGTTTAAGAAACACATCATATGTCTCCACACCATATTCCTAAAGATGATGCAATTTAGATACCAATGGTTGTAAGAATACATCAATTTTATGCTTTGGATTTCTAGGCCCTGGCACAATCACTGTCAAGAACATATATGCCTCATTCATATACATCCATGGAGGCAAATTATAAGGAGTAATTATGATTGACCATGATGAATATTGTTGGCTGGATTGACCAAAAGGTTGGAATCCATCCGTCGGCAATTCCAACCTAATATTTTGACTTTTAGCTGCAAACTCATAATGGGTGTTATTGAAATGTTTCCATGCTAGTGCATCCGATGGATGGCTCATTACTCCATTTTCCTGTTCATATTCATTATGTCATCTCATGTAAGATGCAGTAACATCAAAGGCATATAGTCTTTGAAGTCTCAAAGTTAAGGGAAATAATACATTCACTTCCAAGGTACTCATTTCTGTTTCATAGTATGTTTGATAGGTTTGAACCTATATTGATCACAAAATTTGCACTCTTGTAATTCCACATCATTTCTCCAAAATAACATACCCATTTTCCAACAATCGATTTTTTCAACTGGCAAACCAAAACCCCTAATAAGTTTTTTCATATTATAAAAATTATCAACCATTGTATGATCAGGAGGCAATGATTCATTATACTAAATAAGAATTTTATCAAAACTTCGATTAGAAATATGCCCTTTAGACTTTATGTTCAATAATCGAGCAATTAAAGACAATTGAGTCTATCGTTTCACAATTTGGCCATAATTTTTAGTCAGTTGATTGTAGTAAGTCAAAAAACTGTTTTGCATGTGAGTTTGGTTCTTCTTGAATATTTTCTTATTTTCCTAAAAGGTATAACTGGCTGCATCATAAACCGTTTCGATGTAGATTTTCAGTTCCATCCATATTATTTATTCTAAATCCAGTCCTGCCTTCAAACTCAACCACATTTATTAATGATTTTACTTCATTTATACTTGAGGTGCTATAAATCAATAGCTCCCTATGTCATGTCCACTCAAAATAATTTGGAATAAACCATTTTCTTAACAAATGGAGATTCACTTCATCAATAGGAAGAAAACAAATATGTTTGCACTTTTTACATGGACATCTGATCTTTGGGTCATCCATATATGTAGGTTAAGAACAAGCATAGTGAATAAAAGCTTCAAATCCGTCAACAAACTTAGGATTAATAAAACCATCAGGTGTTAATCGTTTATAAATCTAAGATTTATCAACATTACTCATTTCTGCAAAACTGTTATTTAAAAAATTGGTTTAATAGTTATTATCCTTCATTTCTCCTAAGTTTACAAAACATTTAATTTTTACTTTACACAACATCCCCTAAGTTTTTATAAGTCTCTGACCATTTCCCTTCTAACACTACATCAAGAAATCACATTGAAGTTTAAGTATTTATGTTTGAATTAATCACCTACAATTGATTTTAATATTATAGTAAGTGGCATTGTTTACACCTATGAATCAAGAAAGTAAATTCTTGTTGTGACTTCTAGGCTCGTGAAAAATTTCACCGATAAGCCTCATGGGAGTTGCATCATGGGTTTTCAGCCTATATATCATCCTAGGGGTTTATTATGCAAAGAACTATCATATCTATTAAACCTATGAATTTCTTATGTTAATACTATGTTTGAATTAAGCACATTAAAGTTCAAGTATTTATGTTTGAATAAATCACCTATAATTGATTTTAATACTATGGTACGTGACATTATTTACACCTATGAATCGAGAAAGTAAGTTCTCGCTATGACTCATAGACTCGTGAAATTTTTCACCGATAAGCCTTGTAGGAGCTACATTACGAGTTTCCAGCCTATATACCGTTCTAGAGGTTTATTATGCAAATAACTGTTATGAATTTCTTATGAGTTTCATCTAAGGGGTTTATTATGCAAAGGAAAAAACTTTGTTTCATTATTACACATTGGATCATCCATAAGATCTCAAATTCATTCCACATATAGTTACTTATGTAATCTATACATCTACTCATCAATGATTCAAACAAAACTCAAACATAAATACTTAGACTATTAAAAAAGAACATAAAAACTCATCATTGATTATAAGAATATTCTAAACAACACAAAATCAATACCTTTTTGCATTTAGCAAAACCCAAACAAAAATACTCGTTCTATTAAAGCAACACATATAGTAGACATTAGTTAGACGACCTAACTGGATGGATGGACAACTACAGATTACAAAGAAGAAGGATGAGCAATGCTCTTCGACATAAAATGAGGCCTACGAAAAAGAAATTTTTGTATTTAATATAATACACTTGTTCAATAGTTTTGTATTTATATATGTTGCATACAATGTCAAATTTCACTATAAGCGTTAACACTTAAAACTCTAACAATCAAATATTAATAATGTCAACAAAAGCATGTGATATATACCAACACAAGTAGAACACTCCCAACACTTTAGCATAATCGTAATAGAAATTTCATGCATTTTTCATATTGTAGATATAAACATCAAGTCTTTAAAGAAAAAAATAACTATAATGCTTTTGATTCTTTGGATTGGAAATTCATCTTAAGCTCTTTCCGTTCCTTGCTGAATTCATTCATTAGATAGAACGATGGATAATTATAGTTTCCTATGACATTCTAATCAATGAAGAGCCATCAATATTATACCATTTGGTGATTATTTGTAGAGAATCAACCATCTATAATGCATGATATCTTAATGAAATCATTAATCAACCATACATAAGTATTCTATCATTTAGTGAATTGTTGTCCTTTCGTTGGGACTCTACCACCTACAGTTATATAGGGATTCTAGGATCCATCTATAATGTCATAACGTATAGCTCTTCTAGGTGTAGGTACACATAATTAAAATAAGACTCCACAGAACTTCAGGTCAGTTTTGTATAATTATCACCATTCTCATATATATCATATAGAAATATTCACATGTCTCATATTCATCAAATTTCTTAAATCATGAACATTTAAAATCCATTTCCCATATTTTACACTCGTTTTTTGCTCAAATTAATTTCAATATTTATACATATATATTACTCAATCATAAAACTTCTACAATCTTAACTTATTTAAAAAGCAACCTAATTTATTAATTTTATTCAAATTCATATAAGAAAGTTCATAAATAAGAAGCAACATAGAAATATGAAAGGATAGAAGAAACCTAAGATTACATTATAAAAACTTGAAAACCCTTAAAAGGAACTTGAGAGAGAATGAGAAGAAATAAGAACAACCCTGTGCACTTCTGAAACTTTTAAATTTTATTTAGGGTCGATTTAAGATAGGTTATTGCTTTAAAAACCTAATCCAACTACTTAAACTTATTTAAAAGGTCAAGCAAGTATGTGACTACTATAACTCTTGGTTACTAAAACAACCATAACCTCCCCTACATATCTTAGAACCTCATGATTTATAACCCTAAGTAAGCTAAACATATAAAACTAAAACTTTTGTGTTTTAGACTTCTAAAAAAATGTTACTCTAACTATATGAAAAACACCAAAAAATAACCCCTACAATATAGTCCTAAAAATGTGCTTACAATCTTTAGGCTTATCAACTCCAAAACATACCCTAACTTGAACCAACACCAATTAAACATCCCAAAAAAACTTGCAAAGACACCTAAACAATATATGAAACATTGAGAAACACTTAGCATATAACATGTAAAGAAGAATGACCAACTTTACAAATTAGGTATACAAAAGCCAAAAATCTAAGATGTTACAATTCTTGTCAACTATGAAATTCCCATAAAATTTTCACCATTCGACTAAATATTACGAAGAGCCTAATATTTGGAATTGAATTTTAATTGACTTTTATTTAAAACTTAAACCTTCTTATACCTCTCCTAAAGGTTGGTAGGCATTAATATGGTTTGGATCATAGATATATTTCCTTAGCATTGACATAGATATAAACATCATGAAAATATTAAGTGCATTAGCAAGGCCAAATGACATAGTTAATTAGTAATATGAATCCAAATTAGATTCATTGCTTCAAATTATATAAGTTTACATAGCATGCAACTGATACATTATTTTTACTAACATAATTACCAATAATATCAACAAAAGCAAAATCCTTCCTAAAATATGAAACCGATAATGCATAAGTTCATTGCTGTGATTTTATCTGAATTTTGGTTATAAAAGATAGACATAGATGGTACAAGTAATTAAATTCACTTAACATCACACGATTACATAAGTGATTTTATCTGAATTGTGGTTATAAAAAATATACATAGATGGTGCAAGTAATTAAATTCACTTAACATCACATGATTACATAGATGCTTCTGAATCTACTATTATAAAAGACAGACATAGATGGTGCATATGACATATAAGTATGAACCTAATATAAAAAATGATCCAGGATGCCATTCCTTATACCACAATTCTAACACACAACACATGTAAATTCCATAATTGTTTTATTCATCAATAGGCACACATACTTAGCTTAAAGTATTATCTGATCTCTATAATTCAACTCAATAACAATGTATAATAAGAGTATCTTACCTCAGGTAGAATTGTTATTATCTTAATATCTATATGATTCAGGAATCACTTCAACTCCCAACATAAAGAAAAAGAGAAGTTAGACATATAAATAGGAAGGTGTAAAATCATGAAACAAACAACCTACCTACATATGTATACAATACTTAATTCATTAACTTCATAAACATATTAAGTGTATTAGTAAGAACAAATGACATAGTTAATTAGTCATATGAATCCAAATTAGATTCATTATTTCAAATTATACAAGCAATTGTCCTAATTGTAGTAATTATACAACTTAAAAAAGTAGCATTGTAGTAATTATTCAAGCACTCCCATAATTCATATGTAATCTATTTATACTTAAAATAGCATAAAACATTCATTAGAAACAAAAACTAACCATTTAATGGCTAGGAGAGTAGCATTGGTCAATTAATTCTATTACAAACTTGTAGTACATGTTATTGAAGGATCAATACGAGGAAACATAAAGGAATAAAGTGTACTGAACCTCGAATCATTGAAAAAATACACAAAATTAAAATATATTATGAAATATTAACAAAGACATGAATACTAGTAAACTAAATATGCATTATAATTTAAAGATGAAATAATTATGACTAATAGAAAGAGGAGAAGCTAACAATCTTACTTGCCAAAGAAAACTGATGTTCTTAGGAAGCTTATTCCATCACATTAAAATTTTCCTACTGAAACAAATTCAATTATCAAAAATTAAGAACATCAATTTAAAATAACAAAGTAACTTTTAGAGGGAAGAATAATAGTAACTCTAACCTTTTAGAGTGACAAATGAAATGACACATTTTCAAACAATGTGGCTTTTCTAAGTTAGAGACTAAATTATATGGATTAGGTTATTATTTGAAAGGTTTGTTAGATTAAATTAAATTGATTAGGAATTGAATGCAAGTATTTGAATGCCCTTTTAGTTAATGAATAATGCAATTTAGATGATGTATAACCATGATTTCTCTAATATATTTGTTTCGTTTCCTTAAAATTGTCACCTATTTACGTTAAGAGTGATTGAAATTGATTTACTTGAGGACGAGCAAAAGCGTAAGCATGAGAATATTTAATGTGAAAAAAAAATGGACATATTTTAAAAAGTATTTTGCTTCAATTTCATATCAAATTACCTTATTTTACTTAACTTAGATTTATATTCATATAATTATAATAAATTAACTATAGGATGAAATTATTTAAGAAATAGAGGCTATTTAAAGCAAAAATATGAAGAAAATTATAATTCTTGAAGGAACATGGATTGGCCTATATGTTCCTATTTATGACCATGTGCCAACTCATGTCTTATGTGGATTAAGTAAAATAAGAGACATGACCTAGAATAGGGGCTGAAGAGAGATTGTTGTGAAATTGAAGAAATTTTATTGTGTAATAGGTCATGAGCCATAGTTGTGCTAAAAATCATATGCTAATTACAAGAGAAATAATATGGTCCATAATATAGGGATATGATTGTGGTAGAAATCATGCATTAATTTCAAAAGAAATAAGAAGATTCATGGCCTAAGAACACGAGCATGCCAAAGACTTTATCTCTGCCATAAAAAGACATAAATAGATCCATGACATAGGACATGTGTCGAAGGGTATGAAAACATATATAAATATCAAATATCCTAATTTTTAGACAAATTTTAGGGACTATTGTTTAGACACAGCATATGCTCTATAATTTCAGGGTTAGAAATCTAAAGGTTTGAAACCCTTAAGAAAACAATTCTAAGGCTATTTTAATTAAAAATCAAGATTAAGATACCATATCTATTGGTAAAATAAGGTTTTTTATATAGATCTATGTGTATTACATTTTCCTTATATTTGTCTATTGCTTTCATTGTTTTGACTATGATTCATAGCTAAACACTTTTATATGATAAATAATGAAAATTCTAGTTTTTTTTCTACAAATTGATTCATTTTAATCTATTTATTGAGATATAATTCTGTGAATTGTCTTTTATTAATCTTAATGTATGATTTAGTTATGCTAGCAACTAAATTTGATTTTAATTCACTTATGGATGCCTCAAGAGAGCCTGGACCGTAGGTTAGGTAATATGAGTTAAACAAGATGCTTGAGAGAGACCTGCGTAATCTTTTTGGTGTTAAGATGAAACCTTCTATGGATCTTATAGATCTTAGTGTATTTACAGGGGTGTTAGATTGGTATAGATACAGTTCAATGTACTAAAAAGTAGATGGTTGTATCTCGAGAGTAGAGAGAATGTAGTTTCAACATATAGAAGAACTTATTAGTCCAATTTAACATATCCATTCTAGGTTAATTGAATCATAAAATAAAAATTCATAATAAGGGAAGTAATTGTCTAAATTTTGATATTAGATGGAATTCTCTTTTGGACAATTGTCTTACTAATTATTCTCTTATCTACCTATTTAGGTTTTATTTTATTTCATATTTCTTTAATCAAAATCCATTCTTTAATTTATTTACTATTTAGTACTTTTAGGTTTTCCAATCCATACCATTTCCTTGAGGGATCAACTCCTACTTACTACTACTATATTACTTGCTAATGAAAGGTACACTTGCCTTTGTTATGGGTAATAGATACCTAATACAAAAAAAATTATAACTAGATAAAGAAAATAATGATCCATTAATATGCACATTTACCACAACTAATAGAAAAGTATATTTTGTAAAGCATGTAATCTTATAAAACATAATAAAGAAAACTACCTACCAATGTTTATGATACTAAAGGTTTGCATTACACCTTAATATTTCACAAAAGTTCTAAATAAGCCCCTATCCTTATCTATGATGTCATTTTTTGAAAGAAATAAAATATTTATATTTCATTGATGAGAACAAAAAAACCATCAAATGATATACGGGTAATTACAAAAAGCCCAAAAAATCATATGAGGTTGAAACTTCGGTCTAGTGGGATTTAGTGTAACTTAAGCCTACACAGTATTCATACCAAAATAAGCTCAAAAAGCATCCAATTGCTTGAGAATGTGTCAAATGCTAAGAAAGTTCAAAGTCACTAAAGACCCAATCTCTCCGATGTTTACTCAATGATAGGTATCTTTTATTTGTCCTGATACATATGAACCTTCACCTTCTTAGACAATATTTATTGGTTCTTCACCTTTTTAGAGAAATTATCAACTAAATTACAATATAATGTTCAAATCATGAATTTCGAAAGCATAATATAATGTTCAAATTCTTAACAAAATCACAAAATCAAGTTCAAATGCTCATCCAAATCATAACATAATATTTAAATTATTAATGAAATGATAATATAATGTTGATATCCTCAACCAAATCACAACTTGATGCTCAAACATGGTTCAATTTATTGGTTCACCATCATCAACATAAGATTTTGTTAGGGTTAGTTTTCCCCTTATTTTGACAACTTATATCAAGATGCTATAATTTTGATTGAAAATCTTTTTTCTCTCTCAAAAGTTGCTTTCACCTTATATCAAAATGCTATATTTTATGTCTTTAATTATGTGTTCTTATCTCCTAACCAAAACTTTGCTTTTAAATAAGAAAACCGATGATTATCAATCTATTACAAAAATATAGTCTAACTACAACCGATGCTTATACTATAATCTAAGCATAATGCATTACAAAAATATCAACGTATGCATTTTGTACCTCAACCGATGATTAAACCAGTACCTCAACCCAGTAAAAAATGTAAACCGATGATTACTATTCAATCAAATCACAAACAAAAACCCAAATGATCAAAGCAATAAACAAAACCAGAGAAAAAAAACAAAACCCACTTACCTCAACTGATGATTAAACGAAGATGCAGAAGGAAGAAGGGAACGGAAGCACGCAAAGGAAGAAGGGAACCGAAGCATGCGAAGGAAGAAGATGGATGGAGAGAAGGGAACCGAAGCACGCACGAACAGCAACGGCAACAGAAGAGAAAACGAAAGAGAGGAGAAAATGAGCATCGAGGAGGGGGGGTGGCGGGCAGGTAGGTTAAACACTTAACCACATTTTCGATTTATTAAAAACATTGAAGCCAAAGCTAACGACGACATTTAAGTTTTAATTTTACCAACGGAATAACTCTTCTGTCAGTAAATCACTATCAGAATCCAGTCCCTTCATTACAACCTAACACTTATTTTTGCCGCCAAGCATTCCTAGCAAATTTACCGATAGAAATGACTATTCTATCACTATATTCTGTGGGAAAATTTATCGGGATAATTTTCCTCTATCTTTATTGACAGAAAATTTGTCCGTCACTAAATGTAATTTTTTCCTACAATTTTAATGACAAGAATTGATATTCCGTCTCTAATTGCCTATATTTTTACCATCGATAATTTGTAATTTTTTGGTAATGTAGTCTATGGAGCAGAAGCTAAGCAAAACACTGTTAGAGGCGTAGTTTAGCAGTGATATATTGAGATAAAAGAATATCAATTTATATTACCGTAAACAAAGGAGGCTTGCGATACTAAGCTATTACCGTAATTGTAGTCACTATGATATGTCACCACAACTCATTTTACAACTTTAAGTTTATATATAACTAAGGCTTATCATCATTTTTTAATCCACAATATAAATTCTGAAATGAAATGGTGATTTATTATTTTATTCTTCAAACTTGTTTGGTATAAACCCGTGCGGTTTAGTATGATTTTCCAATTTATAGGAGTACCGCTTAAAATCTCTAAAAAATTTTCCAGTTTCTTGATTTATTTTGAAAATGCTGATGCCTTTTGGGTAACACTCCCGAGTCTACTTCAAAGCTCTTCAGGTAACGAAAATAAAAAATATTTTCACTTGAAATGCTGTACAAATAATATTAAGTTTGCCTACATGACATATCGACGATAATAATTTGAACTTCTGGAACACATTGTAAGTTTGAAAATTTTCTTACTTCATCTTTTAAGGCAGGCAGGAAGAGCCTGTCTTTCAGTTTTCATCTAATATTCTCTTTTTTTTCCGATATGTGTCCCAATGTCTGGGTCTTCTGAGATAAGAACTAGAATGTGGTTGGCAATAAACTTAGGGCACCATGTCTGAATAAACTAAAGCAGAAAAAAGTTTATTGGCAAGAGAGATTAGTGAATATAGTAATTATTAATATCATAAATAATAAAACAACGCCTACTAAAAACAGAGGTAAGGTCAGTTAGTCTGACTGATTCGAGTGCTCCCGAAATGGGGATCTAGGGTTTTCCGCCGTTCCTCTGCTTCATGCATGATCTTTTTGTTCTATGCAATTCTCACCTCATGGTTTAACGTCCCTGTCTTTGCTTTCTCTGCCAGCATTCTTTTCTTTTCCCTGTTACGTTTTTTGTTTTTCTTCTTGTTGTTTTCCTCTTTGTTTCTTATGGAGACCGAATTGAAGAATTTAACTTTGTTTGATGATAAAGATGAGTGCCTCAGGATCCCTGGATCTATCCAACTGGAGAGTTTCCCATACAAATACTGCTTGGTGGGGATATTCATGACATATAGCAGAATTAATTTCGTGGCAATGAGAAACACTCTCGCAGATATTTGGCATCTGCTAGGGGGAGTCGATATCACTGAGATTGGAGGGAAGAGATACATGTTCCAATTCTTCAATGCCGTGGATGTGCAGAGGGTTTTGGAGGGTTCTCCATGGATTTTTAATAATCACCTTTTAGTATGGAAGGAAATTAAGGAAGGTGAGGATCCTTTGATTATATCATTAACACATTCACCTGTTTGGGTTCAAGTTCATGCTCTAAAACATGGATTTATGTCTCACGAAATGGCTAAGAAATTAGGAGATTTTATTGGGTCCTTTGTTGAATACGATCCAAGCATTTGTGTTGACTCTGATAATGAGAGATTTATGAGAGTGAAGGTGCTACTGGACATTCGTAAACCTTTGAAAAGGCGGAAGAGGTTGGTTGATGATGATAATTTGATGTTCTATGTTCGGTTTAGATATGAGAAAGTGAAAACGTATTGCTACCTGTGCGGGATTATTGGGCATACTGACAATTTCTGTGAATTGAGACTACATAAGAAACCGGAAGAACTTGTGATGGCCTAGGATGAAAGTTTACGGGCGTTCCCTCGTCGGAGAATGCAACCGGTAAGTAGCTAGATACGGAATAGGGAAGGTAATAACTTAGGTGAACATATGGAGAATTAAAATGCGGAAGTTTTGCAACAGGAGCAGATAATGGTGCGTGTTTTTAGGAACCAGCTGTATGGTGGTCAAAGCAATTCCAATATGGGAAGTGTCCACGGTAATATGGACTGTGATGCTGAAGACAATGATGATGGGCCTGATCTTGATCAGCCCACAAACCTAAATGAGGACACGCCAATGACGAAGCCCGATGATGTGAAGAAACGGCAGCATGTTACTAAACAATCAGCTTATGGTGTTTCCTTGCATCAGAAGGATTTATCATCAAGCTCCAAACCAGATCCTACACAGACTGGTGATCCTGAAGCGGCTGATCCTGCGATGCGGAATAGCTGAAGGCAATGAGTCTCCTCAGCTGGAATTGCCAGGGCTTGGGCAATCTCGGCGCAATAAGGGCACTACAGGACATCATCTTGTGTTATAGGCCTAGGGTGGTTTTCCTTATAGAAACTTTAGTGCAACGGAAAAAAATGGAGAATGTGAATCGTTCTCTTCGTTTTGATAATTGTTTTACGGTAGATTGTGTGGGAAGAAGTGGAGGCTTGTGCTTGTTGTGGATGAATGAAATACCAATAACTATTACTGGTTTTTCTAGCAATTTTATTGATGCTATGGTGCGTTATCAAGATAAGGATTAGCGGTTGACTGGTTTTTATGGCTATCCGGAAGGCTCTAGACGTCGAGCTTCTTGGAATTTGTTGCAGACTCTGGCAAGTATTAATGATAAACCTTGGCTTTGTTTGGGAGATTTTAACGACTTGCTAAAAGCGGATGACAAATGTGGGGGTGCTGCGGTCCAAAGATATTTGTTAAACGGCTTTGCCGAGGCAGTAGTGGATTGTGGACTAGCTGATATGCCTTGGGATGGCTATTGGTTTACATGGGAAAAGAAGTGTAACGGAGTTGTTGTTTGCCGAGAAAAACTGAATAGAGCTATGTCTACTGCGGGTTGGTCTTCTCTTTTTATGAATGCTTTGGCCAAATCAACAGTCGCTCCTGTTTCTGATCATGCCCCAATACTAGTTCAGTTTAATTGTCATCAAGTTGATCATACATATAAGAAGTTTCGATTTAATAATTGTTGATTGGGGGAGCCTGAGTTGAACCAGATTGTGAAAGATGCTTGGTGTCGAAATTCCAATGTTTCTTTGTTGCAGAAGCGAGATTGTTGCGTCAAAGAAGTAGAGCGTTGGGGAAGAAATTTCAACAAAGATTTTTGGAAGCAGAAGAAGACGTTGCAGAAGCAAGTTGAGTTGGCAAGGGATATTTTTGACGATAGGAATCTGCAAACATTGAAGGCCGCATGGAACACTATCTTGTATAAGGAAGACT
>JANZXR010000172.1:51180975-51196561 GCA_027575705.1 Erythroxylum echinodendron | reverse complement strand
TTATATTTTAATTAATTATAATATTTTAATAAAATATAATGTAATTAATTAAGTAATAATAATTTAATTAATTATATTGTAATTATTTCATTGTTATTAAAATATTACTAATACACTTAAAATAAATATTGGTACAATTATAAAATAATCAATAAATTACATATTTCCAATCATATTGTACTGTAGGGGCATTTTATTCATAGCCACTGTTTTAATGTTCTGTCCCCTGCAATCAAACACATTTCTGTCCTCGAGACAGAGACAATTATTTCTGTTCTGTCCATCACAATCAAAAAGCTCACTGTCTCTAATTTCTGTTCTGTTCCGTCTCTAAATTTCCGTCTCGTTCTATCTCTACATATTGGAGACAGTAATTAAACAAAATGTTAGTCGACTGGTTCTACAGTACAATCGACATAACTTAGTCCTTTTCATTAGGTCCAGTTTGGTTGAAATCTTTGACAATTCGAGCCGTGTACAGACGAAAATAATCTCAGGAAAGATGCTGGAAGTTTTACACTCAGTGCACCTCACTTTCTTCGCATAATTTAACGTAAAAGTTCATATAAAAATAAATTAAGCACCGCTCACATAAAGTCGTATAAATCCATTTTTCCTATTGGTCAGTCCGTTGGTTATTATCTTTATAGCACAAAGTAATTACATGTTTTGTCGCATGTGCCTCTTGCTTTAGAAAAGAAAAGAAGAAGCATTTATAGCTGATAGTTTTGTTAGGAAGGAAATGTGAACGCGACGTCTGCATAAGATAGGGAACTGATTTTGCTCCACAAAAAGCCATATCTCATCAAATCTCTGTTTGCCCAAAGTACCTGAGTTCTGTAATTAGTTGGAATGTGGTTTATTATGTCCATTAGGAATCAAGGGAAATCTTTGCTCTCCACTAAAAAATTTTAACATAACACGGTATTGAACTCTTTGTAAAGTTAGGCAAGTATTTACAGGTAACTAAGGCTTTGATTTCCTCTTGAAACTACTACACCACTCTGAACTTGAAAAGCTCAATATTGGCTGCAACCTTTCTTATATAAACTAATCTGTACGACTCTGATATATATCGAGTATTAATTTTTTTCCGATTAAGATTGGCGATATGGGGACTTAAGTAACATAGTTTAGGTGTAATACTGAAATATAAACTGAAACAAAGTAGGAATAGTACAATTTTCTTTTCTCGAATCCATTTGGCCTTTCGCTTAATAGTTAAACTTAAATCAATGACAAAGATGATGTTTGTTGCAGCAGAACTTGACCCTACGTTTTCTTTTCTCGACTTCCCACGTTGGTCATTGACTTAAACGACTTTGTACATATGCCTGCCGACAGAGTTAATTATCATTGACTTAAACGACTTTGTACATATGCTTGCCGACAGAGTTAACTTCTACTTTCAACTTTCTACACACATTTAACGTAAAATAATTGAAACAGAGTAATCTTAGACCTTCCGAAGAGTCGGTGTCCGCATTCTAAAGAAGAGAGTTGCTAATAAATTGTTTTCAGAAAAAAATATTCTGACAGAAATTAGACCTCGATCTAGTCATTAACGGATTTCCTGCCATGATTATGTGAAACTAAGAAGACTTTAAGTTGCTTAATGTATAAGGCTAGGATTTTGTCGATCCTGCGTTGGCCAAACATTACAAACTTGAGAAGTTAGCATTGACTTGAGCAACATCTGCTTAGAATTTGTCAAGTTTTTGGGCATTACATGACAATTTGTGGGATATTTTTGACATTTATTATAAAATTGGACAACATTTAATTACATTTTTCGATTTTTCAATAACTCATAGGTTAAGTTACGTAATTTGATCCGAAGAAACCTAATAAAACGGCTCAATAAATTATTTAAATCAATAGGTCAAAGTCCAAAAGAAAATTAAATCCCAATCAGTGTAAACCGTACCTATATTGGGCCTATGATAGGAAAGCCCAATATGGATATTATGTATAAAGGTTAAGGTTTCCTGCAGTGGCTCAAGTCATTAGTAAGCATAAGGATTCTTTGATCCGTTAGGAGAGATTACGTTTTGAGAAAACTACAGAAAGACTTGACCGCATCCCGTTGAGTAGTTCCCAGACGACGGTGAATTCGTGCTCTTTTTGGCTTCAGAAAGCTCGTTTGAAGTTATGAAACCGAAATAAGGTATTTTTCATATTTATTCGTTTATTTCCCTATTACGTTTGATCCGGGATACGTAACTAAGATTTCGTTACACATTATACGTGGTATCAGAGAAGTAATGTGATCAAGTGATTAAAGATGAAGATTTTTTAGTTTTCCTCCATAAGGCTCGGAGATTAAAGTTTTGTTTCTCAGTTTTTTCTTGCTTATTATTGCATAAAATTTGTATAAAAGTGTTGAGCCTTGAGAAGCAGGGTGAAAATGAGCCTAGGAGCTTGAAAAACAGTCGAAGGTGATAAAGAACCATTGGGCACGCGTGGCCCTATGGGCAAACAGCACCACCCATAGGGTAGTTCGTCTGGCACGTGCAACATCGGTCAACAAGTGTGTGGACGAGGGGGAGCCACGTGTCGGTTGTGCATGGGCACGCATCTGGCGCATGTAACACACGCGCTATACCAGCTGGGGGTGCGTCGATCTGTGGTGCATGTTCCACACACGCCACTTCTCTCCATGCGTAGGTCATACTGACATCACAGCTACAGTAGCTCAAAAAAAAGCCAAAATTTTTTAGATTTTTTGTAAGGGTGCCTCAGGATGGTTTGGTCAGTTTTCGGGTCCAGGAAATTCATAAAGTAAATTTTTTCATTTTTCTGGATTTATTACATTAGTGATAAATTAAAGTTTAACTTCAGAAAAGGAAATTAAGGCATTCTATAGCCAATTTAGAGTGAATTTTCATGAGAGAGATACTTCAAGTTTTCGTATCTCAAGCCTCATGTTCAGTGTTCGGGATCGCATGACAGTCACTCGGAAAAGGAACTAAGACATTCTAAAGCCATTTTTGAGTGAATTTTTGTGTAACGAACTTGTCGTAGAGGAGATACATGAGGTTCTCCTGTCTTGGATGGCCGATTCAATGTCCAGTGACGCACGATAGTCGCTCTAATGAGATTTTTTGGCTACGAAGTCTCAAATAAAGTTTTCAGAGAATGTCTTCAAGACGGGTGTGTGACAATGAGACTGTGCATTCGGGTTTAGCATTTATTGATGTTACATTGTCACATACCGTATGCCCATAAAGAATGTAAGGATAACACAAAGATGTATCTCTTATAATTGCGGACTTTTTAAGTGCTGAAGAGGATGTAGTAACTAAAGTGGCCTTTCAAGTCAATATTTGAAATTGTTCTGCTTACATGTTGAGGGATGTCTTTGCTTTTATGTTTGGTTATTCTGCCTAAAGTTATTGGTCTTACATAAAATTTTGAAATGTGGATAAAGGCATTAAATGAAGGAAAGTTGTTGCCCATGTGATCTATTCGCCCAAACATGATAATGTCATGAGAGTTGATGGTTTGTACTCTAATCGCTTTTATGTGGAGGTCTAATTGCATATATCATGTATTCAGCCCAAAGTTGTTTCATAATATGTGTGATCGGATTCTCGATATAGAAACTATTTAATGGCTTCAAGTATCATTGTTATCCTACATTTGTGTTGAATATAACATTGTCATTTTGTAGTCACCTTTTCAGTCAACAATTATAGTGTCACCATTGAAACTCTGACCGGTTTCAATATGAAGAAGTAGATAGAGGATGTACTGAACGCTATGGAGATAGCTAAAATTGATATGGCCATATAAAAGGACAGGCCATATCCACCTACATCCATGAGCTCAAGAGCTCATAAAACAACTTATGCAACCTAAGATCGGTCCAAGAAATTATGTTTGAAGATCATTAAGAGATCTATACCTGACCATTTGCTTAGTGGATTTTTGGACGCAGCATAGGAAAGGAGTTTCTTGGTAATGTCTCCTAGAGGTACACAATCTCATCTAATATTGAGATAAGTGCCTTGAAGAAAGAATTATTCTCCATAAGGTATATGGGAGAAGGGGGTGATGGAGTACATATCAAGAATTATCCATCTTCATAGTAAACTGAAGATACTTGATATTCATCTTCTTGATTTCTTCGTAGTTCACTAGACTCTGAATACACTCCCTCCAGAGTTTAGTAATCTAGTGATGACATATTACTTGCTGGATAAGGAATGGGACTTCAATGCTTTGATTGTCCGTTATGTTACTGAGGAAGAGAAACTCAAGCTTTCTACTCCTGTAGCCCTCGAAGCAACTAAAGGGAAGGCAAAGTTGAAACCTACTAAATTCAAAGGTAGAAAGTCAAAATTTTCTCTACATGCTAATGCTGGTCAATCTAGTGCTGGTAAAGGTCCTACAAACATAAAGAAGCTAGCAATATAAGGCCAAGAAGGAAAAACTGAGACCATTAGGTAACTCTTTGACTTATCAATTTATGAATCTAATTTGCAATAGTCGCATTAAGTACTTGATAGTTATAAAGTGGAGCATTTAATCATGGTGCATCCACGATGTAGGGATTTATATCCAAGATAGAGCCAAATAAAGGGAGGGAGAAACTGGTGGTTGACAGCAATGAAGAAGCGAATGTAATATCTATAGAGATTATGTTCTGAACCTCACTACAAGTTTCATTTTGTATATGACAAATTTTATATGTGATCTTTATATCAATTTTGGAAAAAGAAGGTTAATGTTTTTACTGTTGTACAGTTGATGTTTAATACAAAACATATTGGTACAACTTTCTTATTATATGGTTTGTATAGAATGTGCCTTACCCCAAATTAGATATATGCTTTTTAGTATCTTGCTGAACAAGTCATGAAAAGAAGAACCCTGATGAATGATAAGTCATACATGGTGTGACATAAAAGTTTAAGCCACATTTCCAAATCTAAGATTGAGAGATTGATTAAGGAAAGCATTATCTCAATTTTAACTAATGATGATCTAAGAACATATACTAACTCTTGTAGGAGTAAGTTGACTGAAATAAGGATAAAGAGGGCAACTTGTGCTTCTGACTTATTGAGTCTAATACATATGAACATAAAAAGACCTTATACAGTTGCATTGTGCAATTCCAAATGTATTCTGACATTTTTTGATAATTATTCCCATTACAACTTATGTGTTCTGGCTTAAAGACTAAAGGTTGAGAGTCGATTGAAAAAGTTCATCAAGATAGGCAGATCCGACCGTGGAGGAGGGTATTATGGAAAATATAGTGTTTTAGGACATAAAAGGTCTATTTGATAAAGTTATGGAATCAATTGGAATATTGACTAAGTTCACTATGCCGAGTAGTCCTGAACAAAACGGTGCATTGTCGAAAGATGTAACCGCACCCTAAAGGACATAAGAAGTCAATGCAGAACAGGACTAATCTACCTGATTATCCAGAAGTGTGGAAACTCAGCCTTGCACACATTCGTGTGTGAACCTGCTCTGCTGAGGTAGTATAATCCTTATAAAGACATATTGCATACTTGTTTTGCCCATTGCTGTTTAGTAAGATATCTCGACCACTCGGAAAGCTACAAATTTTACCAATGTTTTAAAAATCACATCGAACATCGAACCAGTCAAATGAAAGGTTTAAGATTTAAAGGTTCAACCAGTAATGAACCGCTATAAAACTAGTATATAATAAATTAAAAGTAAAATTTAAGAATAAGTAAAACCAAAATATTTTATTGAAATAAAAAATATACCAATGTCTATTATTATATAATGAATTAATAATAAATAAATATGAATCTAATATAAAACTTAAAACAACAATAAAAATCAAAATTGTATTTGTGAAACTTAAATAACACGGTCCAAAATCTATATTTCACTCCAAAACAAACTCTTGGATTTAAGTTGAAGCTATAGTGTTGAGGTGACTTTGTTTGCAATGTTTGATCAGCATCTCAGCGAGAGAGAGAGAGAGATAGCGAGGCACGGTATGAATTGTAAGAAACTTCTGTCCATCTCTGCTTAAAGTATATTAACTCATCATAAAGACAATTATAACGTTCAGAGAATAATCTCAATCCTTGCTCATTCCAAATAGGACAAAGGGTTGCTTTAATTGGGAAGTTAGATCTTCATGGAATTAATCACATGCTAGTTCCATAACTCGTTTCATGGATTTCAAGACTCATTTTGCTGAGGACCAAAAGAAATCGTAAGGATTGCAAAAGCAAAATTCATCAAATTCGTTTTAGGAACGATTGATTTAGACTTCACTTACAGTGTCCAAATGTGTAGAGCTTGTCTGATACCTTCTTGCTCTCTGATTCATATGACCCACACTACCCAAAAATACCTAAATCACAAAACCAAAGATTCATATATTACTGTAATAAGTCCAGGCCTCATATACAAAAAAGAATTAGCAATACCCTTAAAAGAAATCAAAGCAAAACCAAACGTAGACAAGAAATTTATCTACAAAAGATGGAGGCAGTGAGATATGCAAAGAGGACGACGAAGAGAAGAGAGTAGCGGTGAGCAGAGAGGGTTTCATTTTTTAAGAGATCTAACGTAGATGGTAGATGGTCAGAAATAGAAGATGACGGCGAGATCTGACAAAGATGGACAGAAATGGAAGAAGAAGATGAGACATGGTGACTGAAGAGAGAATGAATACGGCGAGAAGAGCATTTGTTTTGAACAAAACAAGATTAGTTATCGACAAGTTGGTTTAGACTATTTACCCTGAAAGGTTTATTTGATAAAACTGAACCAAACAATAGGTCAGATTGACTGATCCGGCCTGGTTTTTAAAATCTTGGATTTTACTATAAAGAAGGAGGGACCAGAATAGTGGAATCATAAACAACTAAGTTTCTGAAATATGATGTCTATGATAGTAGGCCCTAACGAATACCGCAGTTATTACATACTCGCCACTCATACAGTTAGATATGGTGGATCTAAGTCTTAACACCGTGCCTTTATAGGAAATGGGAATCCATACTTGTACACATAGTGGTTCTTGAGGGTACAAGATTTAAGGCAGTTGCGTAGATCCACTAGAGTGAGAGCACCTTCTATTCCATCTGATTACATAGGCTATTTGGTGAATATGACTATGATGTTAGACATGTTACAGATCTAGTTACTTTTACAAAAGCTATTTCTGGACCTAATGTGGATTTGTGGTAGGATGCAATGATTGATGAGATGCAATCCATGAAGCATAGTAAGGTCAGGGAGCTAGTTGATTTGCAACGGAACTATAAACCTATCAGTTGTAAATAAGTTTAAAGACCTAAAGGATTTCAGGATAAAGTTCAATTGTTTATGGACTCGCTCAGTTGCCTGATGGTTCACTCAGGGAGAAAGATTGACTATTCCATTTTATATTTATTATTTATTTTATATTTATTATTTATTTTATATTTATTATTTATATAATTTATATATATTTAAATTTATATATATTTATAATAATCATAATTCATTTATAATGATGTTATCTTTTCTCTCGTATCCTCGAAGGATACATTTTGAGTAATTATGACAATTGTAGCTCATGATGATATAGAGTTACATCAAATGGCTGTCAAAATGACTTTCCTGAATAAAGACCTTAATAAAGAGGTCTATATGGAACAACTTGAAGGATTTCAGGATCCAAATGGAACTAATATGGCTCGCACGTTAAGCAGATCAATATATAATTTACGTCAAACCTCCCATAAGTGATACCTTACATTTGATGAGGTTGTGACCTCTTTTAGCTTCATGAAAAATAGAGTTTAAAGATGCTTATACTATAAGGTCAAGGGGAGCAAAGTTATCTTCCTACTGTTGTATGTGGATGATATATTGCTCGTGTCAAATGACCTAACCATGTTGCATAAAGTTAAGCAACTTTTGGCCAAACACTTTAACACGAAGGACCTTAGGGAAGCATCTTTTTTTCTAGGTATGTAGATTTACCAGGATAGATCTAAACACTCATTAGGCCTCTCACAGAATGCATACATTAAGTATGTGCTACAAAGGTTTAATATGGTTAAATGTAAACATGTCGTAGCATCTATCTCTCTTAGTAAGAGATAATCTTTAGCACAGTGTTCAAAGAATAAAGTAAAAAGAGATGTTATGAGAAATATTTCGTATTCTAGTACGATTGATAGCCTGATGTATGCTTGGGTAAGTACTAAATGGGAAATTGCATTTACTATTAGATTGTTTGGTCAATATCTAGTTAACCCAGGTGTAGACCATTAGAATGCAGTCAAGCGAGTATTAAGATACTTAAAGGGAACTAAGGACTATATTTTGGTGTATAAAAAAGTTAACATTCAAAATCTCATAGAGAATCCAGATTCAAATTTTAGCTATGTGTCCGAATGAACGAAAGTCCACTTAAGTTTCGCATTTGCAGTTTAGCATAAAGTTTAGAGAAATCGAGACCTACAAATGAAGATGATATAATTTAGATCATACGGATATCATCTTAGTTTGCCACACTTCATTTTCCCATTCATGTTAATGAGGTATTAGATATGCGTGATTGTATTAGATCTGTGTCACACATGACACATGTATTTGATACTTTTCAGTATCGAAAGCCTTGCAGGATGGAATGTAGGACTTTCATTCTCTTTGAATCAAATGTTTTTGTTTTTTAAACTTGGTTAACCATACAATAGCGTGACTTAACTGAATTTTCCAATTGTTTTAAAACTTGAGTCAATATAGCAATTAAGTATTGTCCAAGGGAGAGAATATTGGATATTTTTGAAATTCCCATAAAGTTGGACAACATTTAATTGCATTTTTTGGTTTTCGAATAACTTATCAGTTAAGTTACGTAATTTGATCCAGATAAAGATAATAAAGTGACTCAATAAATTATCTAAGTCAATGGGTCGAAGTTTAGAAGGAAAATGGATCCTGATTAGTGTGGACCGAACCCATATATCAAACATGTGATGGAGAAGCCTGATATGGATGCTATGTATAAAGATTAAGGTCTTCTGCAGTAGCTTTTGGCATTCGTAAGCATAAAGATTCTTTAATCCGTTAAGAGAGCTTACGTTTGGAGAAAATTGTTAAAAGGCTTGATTGCATCCTGATGAGCAGTTCTTATGAGACGATAAATTCGCACTTGTTTCATATTCGGAAAGGCCGTTTGAAGCTATAGAACCGAAATTAGATATTTTCTGCATTTCTTCGTTTATTTCCCTATCACGTTCAATCCAAGATACGTAACTAAAGTCACATTATGTATTACAAATTTACCAATGGTCAATTAGCCAAATTATCTTAAGTGAGGTGTTGTAGCTGCATTCTCGACTTGAGGTAAACGATATAGCCTAGTATATGAAAAAGAATAAGAACAAAAAAAATAAAGATAAATTGTCATTGAATTAAAAAGGTATCTTAACCTTAAATTATAAAAATTAACATATCATACGACTAACTGTTTTGGAAATAATTGTAACTTGAGTAAAAAAATGTACAATTAAGAAATCAAAATTGCTTACTTATCATGAATAAATAAAATTTTATGGTGATTTAAGTAAAAAATTATGGAGTATGTCTATAAGGTTGTTATTTTGTGTAATTCTTCTACTAGTGCTTGGAATTGCTGCATGAAATACACAGAGCTGGTTTAAGACTAGTACAGACACGATGATTTATTCACATTCCAAATAGACACAGGACCAAATCCGATGCATAAGTACATCACCCATCTTTGGAAGGCGTAACATGAAAAAGTTCTTATTTTTTAGTACACACACACACATAGATATATATGTATAAGCCCTCTGGGCGATGTCGAGACATGTGGTTTCTTCAAGGTCATGGGTTGGTTTTGCTCCCTTGCGTTAAGGGTTTACCACCTAATGGGTTATGATTCTTCTCATCATCAACTGCTTCAAATTCAGAATATCTGGGGCAAAATCTTCGACCTCCTGGCGCCGTTCCAAATTTGCTGCTCGAGTCCGCATCTATGGAATCGTCTTTAGTAGGTGGAGGATGACGAGGAAGTTTTCCGACGGTGGATCCTTTTTTAGAGTCATAGGGATCAGCGAGAGAGACCTCGGTGAGTAGTAGCACTACAGCGAGAAATACAACGAAGTGTTTGGGAGACATTGCTGTGATCTTTGTGGTTATGAAAAACCTTCATCAATTGAACGTATTTTATACTAAGTTTTGAGTCCCTGTACACTCAGTGCAGGTGTCATTCTTTCTACATATTTTAATTTATCATATTGACTCATCTTGACCAGGATACAACAACTAAGTTTTTGAGTCCCTGTACACTCAGCGCAGTTGTCATTCTTTCTACATATTTTAATTTATCATATTGACTCATCTTGACTAGGATCCAACTCTCTCAAATTAAACTTTAAAAGCAACAAAAGCACTATTGCAAAGTATAGTTATTCTATAATGTAGGTAGGTCCACACTAATAGCTTTTTAACAGTTTTTTAAGTAAATCTTTTTTCCTAATAATTTAAGATAAAACTTTGTTAATTAAAAATCAATCATGCGTTGTGTAAGATATTTATATTAAATTACAATTAGAGTTTTCCAAGAGCATTTGAGCTAAATTTTAAATGGGACTCTTATATAAGAAGATATTATTTTACATCATTTTCAGAAATTTAAGTAATTTTTTTGGTTTCCAAATCACTTTCTTATTTACTCTTTTTAATGTGGTGCAGCTCGTGGTATTTTAATACTGTCCAGTTCAAGACCTAAACATTGTGTATTGACTTGTCTCTAAGCCACTTTTCTCGCTTTTTCAGACACATAAATACACAAATTATAAGCAAGTCTCGATCATCAATGATAATTAACACCATCATATTTCTGCCCATTCCGATAACTTCATTAAATGGGCACCACTTTCAACTTATCTATGGAAATATTCTGCTTTGGATAGTTTCTGTTCATGTTGTCTGGGCAATTTCGGTAACTGTTGTACTCTGTTCTTTTATTGAAGAATTGATGTACTCTGTTCTCCCTCTGTTCTTGTTTGGCTTAAAGCTTATCGGCTACTTCACTTCTTTCTTTTTGTTTTGACTCTCACAATTTTCTACCGAATAAATTATTATTTTTGTTATATAAAAAAATATAAATTCTGTTGAACTAAGAATTATTCTATTAACAAATATTAATGATAGGAAATGACATTTATTATCTAATTTAATTTTTTATAAATATTAATATGAATTTATATTTTTAACTTACTTTCATCTTGTTGTAATCTTTAAAGTATAAAATGTATTGACGTTAATAATATTGTAAACATGAAATTGGTTTTGTAAAAGATTGCCAATAGAGTTAATTATTTTTTAATTATTTTTGAAAGTATCATGAGAAAGGATACCAAAACATTTCGGATATGCTCAAGTTAAGAAGATACAAGCGCCGGCAAACTAAAGCAAAAAAGAAAGAAATGTCAAAATAAAATATTAACAATTGATTATTTAATCTTACAGAACGACAAAGATCCATATTTGTTAATTAATTAGCCAGGCGCACTTACCAGATTTGCCCACATGGCCGTAATATATGATAATCCAATGAAAGAGTGGCTGTAACAAAATTTCCATCCAGACCACGGTGGTGCTCTGTCCCGCCTGCGACTGAAATTGCTAATTCTACATTACCAGCTAGCAGACAGTATCTTTAGCAGCTCTTTTTTCATGGGGTCCATTCATTTTCACCCACCAACTTGAGCACTCTCTCTAGGATCTCTAACCTTTTGCCTTTCTTTGATTTGTCTCTTCTATCTGAAAACATTTAACCGTGACTCTGTTTCAAAACAGGAATATATTCTATTGGCCTTTGTTTTCCTTTTTCAAGATCAGCAATAACCATTCTTTGCTCCACTTCAAAGGCAAAAGAAACAGAAATTCATACCAGAAGTCCTATTCCCTTTATTTCTTTCTCTTTTTAAAAAGGCACACGTTTCTAACAAAAAACGTTTAATAAGTAGCATAAGTGTGGTAGTGGTGATGATTCTTTTCTTTATGTTTCTTCTTCTTTGCTTTGAGCTATGATTGAATGGTCCTGAAGTTTCACAGAAGAAGAGACTTCGAGACATGGAACGTCTAGTTCTTGATGGTGTCATTAGCAGATTGCTTGAAATCAGAGGAAAACCAGGGAAGCAGGTTCAGCTTTCTGAATCTGAAATAAGGCAACTTTGCTCCACGTCTAAAGAGATTTTCTTGAAGCAAGCTAATCTTTTAGAGCTTGAAGCTCCTATCAAGATATGTGGTATCTCCTTCTCATCCCATATTCTTTTAGCTGTTGTTATAGATAACCTGGAGTGATTAATATTATTTGCTTTCTATTACGCTTGTAAAGTTCATCTATTTTCATCTTCTGCGTGATTATAGAAGTGAATTTCATTAGAGTCTGAGTTAGCCCTGTTT
This sequence comes from Erythroxylum echinodendron, assembly GCA_027575705.1. NCBI lineage: Eukaryota > Viridiplantae > Streptophyta > Magnoliopsida > Malpighiales > Erythroxylaceae > Erythroxylum > Erythroxylum echinodendron. The sequence goes on along the minus strand of JANZXR010000172.1, from coordinate 51,184,120 downwards.
CTTATGTTCAGGTTGATGTATTACATCAATCATACGACTTTACTAGTACAATTTACCAACTATGTTTTTAAAATTTATGTCAGGAATTTGTTATCGCATCAATCATCCCCTTTTGTTGACTTTGGTTGGAGCAATTGAATAGTTATTAATACATAGATTAATTCACATATCTGGCGGTCAAACATGCTCTAGTAAATTACCCTAAACGGAAAATTTCCAGGTTCGAAATAATCTTAGGTTGGATCTTTCTTTCTGATGAAACACGTTAATGTTTGATATGGTTTTATTAGTTTGGTAACTGAACTATTTTCATTTCCACAATTTTTCCTATCCATTTCACTATCATTCTAAACGATGTTCCCCACAAGATAAGATTCTTATTAATGAGATTGTGAAGGTTGATGGTTGTTCCAAGGTCAGTCTTGGTAATATAGTTGTATGATTATTACGTATACAGCCGGCAAGAAGATGCTAGGCCATTCGACTTTGGAGAACGATGCTGAAAGTCATTCATAAAATTGACAGCCACTCGGTGGGGTATATTGTTAGAGATGCCATTCATAAAGTTGTCTGGTTATGCTGTTCTTTAGTTTGAATTGCAGGAAGCGCGCAGATTATTTATTGTCTGTAAAAAAATCTTGTAAAATCCTCGGATTTCCAACAAAAGATGGCTGAAAATCTGTCTTTGGTGTGTTTCATTTTACTTTCTTTATGATACCCAGGTGACATACATGGACAATATTCCGATCTTCTGAAGCTGTTCGAATATGGCGGTCTGCCTCCTCGTTCTAATTACTTATTCTTAGGTGACTATGTTGATCGAGGAAAGCAAAGCCTGGAAACAATCTGCCTTCTCCTTGCATACAAAATAAAGTTTCCTGAAAACTTTTTCCTACTTAGGGGGAACCATGAATGTGCTTCTGTAAACCGTATATATGGATTTTATGACGAGTGCAAACGAAGATTCAATGTCAAACTCTGGAAATTATTCACAGATTGTTTCAACTGCATGCCTGTGGCTGCTCTTATTGATGAAAAAATCCTGTGCATGCATGGCGGCCTTTCGCCTGATCTGTACAATTTGAGTCAGATAAGGAATATTCGACGACCTACTGATGTTCCGGAGTCAGGTTTGTTGTGTGACCTCCTATGGTCTGATCCCAGTAAAGAAATTCGCGGTTGGGGACCGAATGATAGGGGTGTTTCTTATACCTTTGGTGCGGATAGGGTTATAGAGTTTCTTCAGAAACATGGTCTGGATTTAATCTGTCGTGCCCATCAGGTTTGTATCTGATTCAATTATGCCCATATGTTACCAACTGCTTGCCTTTTAGATCACAGTTGGCATTTCTTTCTCTTGTATTGGCAGGTTGTCGAAGATGGATATGAGTTCTTCGCTGACAGACAACTTGTAACGATATTCTCAGCACCAAATTACTGTGGAGAGTTTGACAATGCTGGTGCCATGATGAGTGTTGATGAGAATCTTCTGTGTTCATTCCAAATTCTGAAGCCATCGGAGAAGAAGCCAAAGTTTAGCTTTGGGAGCACAGGTTCGGTTAAGCCTGGAATGTCTCCGGCTAAAATAAAGGTACAACCTTACTTATTTGTAAAATTCCCTTGTCATGCTTTTTTTCATTGTGTGTTTTGCTTTACTGGAATGAAAATAAAATATAGAAGGTTCAGAAGGAAATTAGGTATTATATCCTTATTGAATCAGTTTCTCTCCTAATTAAGGATTATCGAAACAGTGTTTTTACTGATTAAGGATAAGGTTAATATGATTTCTCTAAAGCCCGCTTAAAAGTTTTATTGGATTATTGTTGCTATTGTAGTTATTATTATATCCTTATGATATGAAGGTTTGATGCTCTGACGTGCAACACAAATATGTCCATCCTTCATTGAAGTTTATAAGTCCTAATCTGCAATGGTTCTGTTTCTCATTTCCTGTTCTTTTTCCATTCGGATTGGGTTTTGCTTAACTCAGTCCTAGGGGATGATTCTTTTTGTAAATTAAGTTGATTCATCTCTACTTCACACGTTTTCATCGATCACTTGCATCTGTTTGATTGTTCCTTCTTTTTTCTTTTTTCTTTTTTTTTCTCCCCCTTCTCGCAGTCACTTCTGTTCTAGCGGAAAAAGTATAAAGAATCGGATTCTGAGGAGATAAATAACAGAGATGAATATGGAACACAATGAAGGGAGTTAACAGGCAATTTACTTAAGGTTAACACAGAGATGTTCATATCCCTTGTAAAATTTAGAAGTCTTTGATTGGTGATGCAGTTTCCACGGTGATGTAATAATCAGAGAACCAAAAATGAAGAGCTGACCATCCATCTTCTCAATTAGTTGAAGATTATCTGTTGGTTTTTTATTTCTTTCTTGTTTTTTTTTTCTCTTCACTCTTATAAGGCTTAAGGCATGAGAAGTATTCCATCGCGAATCTTGCGACCAGATTGAGGTGATTAAACAAGTTTTGTTTTCAATTAGGAGATAATAAGTTACAAAAAATTTTAAATTTGTTATTTCACTATTCAATCTTTTAAAAATTTTAATTAGTTATTCAAAATTTTAAATTCTGGTCAAATTATTTAAAAATTTTATTGTTATGATTGACAAAATAATGGAAAAAAATTGGCATTTAAACGGGTTAATTGAAATATAAATAAACAATTAGTAACACAAGTAATTAAAATAATTAACTTTTAAAAATCCTAATTTTTTTACATTACTTATTAATCATATGAAAAGTATTTTAATTTTTTATATCTTAAATTTTTTAATATTTAAATTTGTTTAGAGTCTTATTAATGTTATTTAAATCACAAAAAAAGATCTTTTTTTCTCCTCTAATTTATATCTCATTCTTCCTCGTCACTATTCTCTCATTTAACTGTCTATTTTACATAAAAACTAACCGAAGGAAGTCAAAAAATATTTTCAAATAATAATTTTTGAACCGAGATTGTTAAACCAATATCATCTTATTTATCTTATATTGGTCTATCATCAATAAGCTCAAATAAATCTCGAGTGTACTATATAATTTATTTACTCTTTCTAACCTCTTGAATAAATTTAATATAATATTTTCATAACAGTCATGATGAAAATATTATTAATGGTGATAACACTTACA
>JANZXR010000172.1:51167607-51180875 GCA_027575705.1 Erythroxylum echinodendron | reverse complement strand
AACCTCTTGAATAAATTTAATATAATATTTTCATAACAGTCATGATGAAAATATTATTAATGGTGATAACACTTACATGAAAAAAGAAAATTTGATGAAATAACTTAAATTCCTCAAGCATTAAGCTCTATTAACTTATCCAAATTACAATTTCAAAAAATATGGAATCTCACACTCTATGTATGTTAATGATTCGTTTTCTGATAGGGTGACATATATTAATAAATTCTTAATATGACTAATGATATTTAAGGCGATTACTCGCAACTTTTACAGCAAACTTTGGATTGTTACCCCTCTTTTCACTATGTAATTGTGGATTGCGTGATAGAATTCTTATAAGCAAGTGGCTAATCCAATGATTATTACAAGAGCTAGCCCAATCGGGACAACTGGAAACATTTGTAGCTTAAGCCATATGAATCTACCGACTACATGTTAGACTCCTTTTCTTCCTCGCTCGAATTCTCTCTTCCAAAACCGGATTATCCATTAAAGTACAAATCATCTTATTATCACTAATGTTGAGACTGTTCTACCCCGAAATTGGACAAAATATTCCCTAACAACTGTATGCTTCCACAACTCGGGATCGATGTTGGTGCATTCAAGACGAGTACGATAGAATATATCAACAAAGAAAAAGATGAGAACGATAGATTCCATTTCTAATTAATGAGTTGAGATTCTGAAATGAAAGTTATTTGCTTCTTTTATTAGAAACTCCTCAAACGATCAAACCTATTATTCACGCTTATTAGCCATTACAAAAGAGAAAATGTCTAATTAAATATTTTTCTACGTAACATGTTCTCAAAATTTGGCCATTCTTATGTTGTCTGTAGTTACTTAAGAGTATAATCTTTTGGAATTAGAGAAAAGAAAACTGAGAATTAAGTATCAAAATACAGTTTACGTGATTTAGTTCTGGTTAGAGATTTTTATCTTAATATATGCCCTGTGTTAGTCCCCTTTTTTATTTAATATGTTTTACCTTTAGAAAAACGTGTTTGACGTACGGTTAACACAAATTGCGTTAAGCTGAAGATGCTTTATTAAATTACCTTTTCAGTAATTATAAAATGATCTCCATTACTTTTTGTACGCGACAATATCCATTGGAATTTCAATTCTTTGAAAAAGGGAAAGCCATTCAATGGACCACAAGTCCAGCCATTCAATGGACCACAAGTCCATCCATTGCAGTTAAAAATTTTTTATATTCAAACCTGTCATGGGAAGTAAAAATATCTGATGCTATTAATATCAATTAATTTAAACTTATTAATTAATTTTAAGTCGTCAATTCCTAAATAATTTATTTTAATTATTATATATGTGAGTTATTATACATATAATAATTTGTTTTATATGTATTTAAAAACATAATTATTTAAAACACACTCAAGAAAAAATAATTATGTCTTTTATTATAAAAAAATCGTGTACCTAAAATTGTGATTATTGTACAGATTCTTGTTATCATCTTGATTTGAAGTAAGAGAGATTAGAGGTATATTCGCAAGTGTCGTGTCCTTTTTCTTAATTTCTTGACACAATCACCCTGGGGAAGGACATCTTCGTTTCATTTACATTCCACCTTCTTCAAAGTGTGATTACTTATATTTGCGTGGATTAAGGGAGAAAGGAAAAACTTGATATTGCAAGTTAGATTATACTGACACTGGAATCGAATCAAATGAACTTGCGGCGTAGTCGCACAATTAAAATTTCTAAGCCTAAAGTTGACATAAGGTGTTTTAAATATGGATTTCTTATGACCGTATTTCAGATATTTTGAGTAGGTAACAACTAAATCGATTATTTTATATCGATATGCAAATATATAATTAAGAAAATGTCGGTATCCCAATTTTATTTTTTTTTTTGGTAAAGATGCAAGTATTTTAAGTCTTGTGAATGACAGGTGTGAACCTTTAAAAAGGAGTTCGAAGTTTTAAATATTAATTACATGTTACATGTCAATTAAATACATAATGGCGGTAGCAATATTTGCGTTTTGTTTAGAACTAAGAAAAAGAAGGGAAGAAAATATTTAACTATTTAAAGTGGTAATTATATAAGGATTGATTCGGTTATTACACAACATTTTTTATTAATTTTCAATTTTTTAAAAAATATTAATTATATTCTAACACAACAACAATAACAATAATTTCAATAAGAAAGGCTACATATAAAAATCAAATATAGCATGTTTTTAGCGAAAAAAATAGAAATAAACGATAAAGTAGCTCGAAAATATCAGTGCAAGATTATAACCATGTTTGTTTCTTAACAATAACAGTGTCTTTTATACGGTAGCTTGTATATCCCAAGACACCATCGTGTCTCTCGTCCCGAACCCGTCTGGAAGAAGCCAACAGCCACGAGCCACTCCCCAAAACCGCTTTACTGTAAGTTTCCAAGGAATTTTCTATGCGACGTTAACCACTTGACAAGAGCAAAGTAACGACTACGATTAAAACAAAGGCCGATCAAGCCAAAACTGTCAGTTGTCAGAGTTTTGTTTGTGGACTCTGGAGTAAGACCTTATGTCTTTGTCGTGATTGATGAAAAGTGAGCATGATGTATCCTTGTGAATGATGAAAGTTGAAAGTCGAACGTGATGTTTTCTATGTTATATATTAAACTATTAATTTTTTATTTTTAAAATTTTTAATTAACTGATAATTTTTAAAACTCTGATAACAGATTGTCAAAAAAAAAAAAACTCTGATAACAGAATTTAAAATATTGGTTCTATCGATATTTTATTAATTTATGACATATACCCTTTTTTACATTAAAAAAATTATCGGAGAGGTTACTGGTCGTGGATTAATGCACTCAACCTGTAACCTATACCTAGAAGGCTATAATTCACTCATTTTATTTCAAAACGACCGACGTCATCTTCATTTGTCTTCTTGACAACTTCGTCGTCGATAATGCTTTGAAAAAACGACTTCACATCAGGATTATCGAATCCCCATTTCAAATTCACCGTTCAAAATTATTCCTAACTAAACCAACTATATACTGTAAAAAATTGAGCTTAAATAAACTGAGCACATATAAGTCCAAATAAAGTTTCATCCTAAAATCAATTGGTGACAAGAGGAATAACTCACTAAACTTATTTACATACTCAAGACTTTGTATTCTTTCAATATAGGACAAACTCTCACTTATATTTAAACAGATACTTAATTATACCAATCAAATGATTAAGAATTTTTCTATTCAGTCTCTCTCTCTCTAATGATATAATTCCTTTATCTTTGCTCCTTCAACTTTGAAATCCAGTCGAAATACAAAAATTTATACTATTCACCAAATAATAAAGAGGGAAAAGTCAAATCACCTTCAATGTGAAACGTTGCCAAAGAGCATCAAGTTTCTCAATCATCAACTTCAAACTCAAAAATACTCATGCCAAAGTTCGCTGAATGAAACTCTACGCACTAGCTTCCAAAGTGCACTTCCTTAACTTGTAGTTTTCACGAGAGTAAACCGGATAGTTTGAATAAGATTGTTTCAAATAGCCAAGCCACTTAAAACCCAAAAGCTCAAGCAAGTAAACTCAGAATTTCAAGACGAAATCCACTAGATCTCACTCGAAAGTCACCAAACAATGTTCAACCTTTGGTTTGGTAAAAAAATCTACATTGGCAAAGAGAGCTATATGCAGTGACATTTTGTGTAACAATTTTAAAAAGTGTTGCTAAAAATCAATTTAAAGCAACAATTTTTAAATTATTATTTTTGATAATATTAAAAAGTAATAACAATAATAATTTGTTGCTTAATATAAAAAAAGACAACAAAATTAAAAAAATTGCAATAAAGTCTTATATATGTAACATCTAGAATTGTTTCTATAATTCCAGTTATCTATTTATTAAAGGATATTTACTAATGTTACATGTTTATTTATATAGCTCTACTACAACTATACTTGTAATAAAAATCCAAATGAATCAAGATATTAAAATCAAATCTTAAACTCATTCAATTCCAACTTCTTAATTATGAATTAGAAAAACATTTTTATTGTAATGGCATAATGATTTATACTCAAATTGTAGTAAAAAATAAAGGGATAAAGAAAGGAAAAAGTCAAAGCAACCATTAGGTGGTTGCATGAGAAGATTTTAGGCTTTGCATCCAACCAGAGATCGGTGAACAAAAACCAAGAGAACATGTTTTGTGACCTCACTAAATCGCAACACCTGATTCCTCACCCTCGAGTCTCTTCTCTCCTAAGTCTTGACTCCAACTACCAGACAAACACATGAAGCGATAATTGTTTCATCTTCTCCCTGGTAACCCCAATTTAGGTGAGTATTTAAGTTGATGTTTTTATCTTTTTATCTGCATTTCTTTCACATACGTAGACAACAAGCAAGAAGGCTACCTATAAGCTTAAAGCCTATGTTTATTAGGTATATGAAGATGGGTTATTTTTCTTGTCAAGAGAAATTTGGGTTTTGTGTTAAGGGGCTCATGCTATGAGCTGACTCTGCAAGTGATATATGTTGAGTTGTAGGTCCCATCTTATGAGGAAAAACCCATGTCTTATTCCCTCTTATGACTTTTACTTATTTTATCTTCCACATATTAGCTTCTTCTTCAACCGTGGGAGTTGACACAACAAAAGGAAGAGAGAGCAAAAATAGCTGTAACATTTTTGGACGACCAGATTCACTTTTCCTCTTGATCCACACTTATCTACTGTCAAATTGAGCTGAAAATTTAGGAGTATGTTCTTGAGAGAGTCCTTTACATTCTGAACGTTCACTTTTTCACTTGGAGCTCTGGATGTTCAAATCGAAGCCTCAGAATAGTTACGCGTTTTTGGTGATTTATCTCCTTTTATGTTCCTAACAATGTTATCTTGTGTAGTTTCTTATTCCTCTTATTGATGCTGAGTTTGTGTCTTTGAAAAGAGGATATTTGTTCACATTTTAATTTAGTGGAGCTAGTTTTCAAACCGGAGGTTCTGTGGTTTTCACCCTTGATTTGAAGGAGTTTTTCACGTTAAAAATTTTGAAGTCGTTACTTGTGTTTGATTTGCTGTTATTGTTAACGAATTGCTGTTGATATTTACTTACTCCTATTACTCAAATAGATTTGAGAAGTTTTTGTATTGTGTTTACACTTCTGCAGAATTTAGCAATATTGAGTTTTTCCTAACATAGTGGTATCATAGCATTGATTGATTTAATCCTTTTGGTCTATTAGAATTATGGAGGTTAATAATAGTATAATGGTTTGCTTGAATGGAGCCAATTACCACAAATGGAAGGGTAAGATGAAATATTTGTTATTTACGAAAAAGATGCATTTGCCTGTGTTTGTCACTAATAAACCTGAGTCTATCTCTAATGAAAATTGGGAATTTGAACATCAACAAGTATATGATTTTATTAGACAATGGGTAGAAGATAATATTCTTAATCACATTGTTAATGATACACATGCCAGAACTCTATGGGATAGGCTTAAGCAAATTTATGTAACGAAGACAAGAAATAACAAATTATTTTACTCAAGCAGTTGATGAACTTGAAATAAAAGGAGGGTAGTGTTATTTCTGATTATTTGAATGATTTTTAGGGTATTATTGATCAAATAAGATTTGATGATGAGATACAGGGACTTTGTTCACTTAATACTTAACTTGATTCTTGGGAAACTTTTCGTGTTTCACTGACCAATTTTGCTCCTAATGGTGTGGTAACCATGGAATATATAACCTGATTCTTGGGAAACTTATTGTGTTTCACTGACCAATTCTGCTCCTAATGGTATGGTAACTATGGAAAATACGAATAGTGGTGTTTTGAATGAGGAAGTGAGAAGAAGATCATAGGGCTCTTCTACATCATCTTCACAATCTGATGTTTTGATTACAGAAGAGAGGGGGAGAAACAAATTCAAATGTCAGAAAAGGTAGAGAGAAAATTAGAAGCAAGTCAAGGTATAAGTACAAAAATTTTTCATGCGATCATTGTGGTAAGTCAGGGCATATTAAGAAATATTGCTTTAAGCTGAAAAGGAAATGAGACAGGAAAAAGAAGGACAACGTTGATTAGAATCGTGTTGCTAGTGTTGTTGATGGTGATCTCCTCACTACTTCTAATGAAAGTGTCATCAATTTGGTAAGTCATGAGACTAATTGGGTTGTAGATACTAGTGCTTCTTATCATGTCACGCCAAGAAAGGAATTCTTCACTTCTTATACTCCTAGAAATTTTGGGATATTGAAGATGGGAAATGATAGCAAGATAAGTTTGATTAGCATTGGAACAATTTGTTTGGAAACTAACAATGGTTCAAGGTTATCTTTATAATGTCAAACATGCACCAGGAATTTGCTTGAATTTGATATTTGTAGGAAAACTTGATGAAGATGGTTATTGCAATGTCTTTAACAATGGATATTGGAAACTTACAAAAGGTTTAATGGTTGTAGCTCGAGGTAACAAATTCTCTAACTTGTACATGTTACAAGGTTCTATTTCTGAAGGCTTAGTGAATATGGTAGAGAGTGATACTACATCATAATTATGGCATAGAAAACTAAGTCACATGAGTGAGAAGGGGATTAATTGTTTAGCCAAGAAAAAATTGCTTCAAGGGGTTAAGGAAGTTAGGTTGAACAAGTGTGTTCACTGCTTGGCTGGGAAACAACGAAGAGTTTCTTTTAAGAATCATCCTTCTTTAAGAAAGTTTGATTTACTGGAACTAGTTCACTCAAATGTTTGTGGTCCTTTGAAGGTAAGATCATATGGTGGTGCATTGTATTTTGTGACATTTATTGATGATCATTCTAGGAAGCTTTGGGTCTATGCTTTAAAGACCAAAGATCAGGTTTTTAAGAAACTTAAAGAATATCATGCCTTAGTTGAAAGACAAACTAGCAAGAAATTGAAATGCATCCGCACTGATAATGGTGGTGAATATTGTGGATCATTTGATAACTATTGTAGAGAGCAAGGTATTAGACATCAGAAAACTCCTCCTAAAACTCCTTAGTTGAATGGTTTAACATAAAGGATGAATAGAACTTTAGAGGAGAGGGTTAGATGCATACTTGCAAAAGTAAAGTTGTCAAATTCTTTTTGGGTTGAAGCACTTTGCAGAGTTACTCATGTTATCAATTTGTCACCTACTGTAGCTTTGTACGGTGATGTTCCTGATAGAGTTTGGTTTGGCAAGGATGTTTCCTATAACTACTTGAGGGTTTTTGGTTGCAAAGCCTTTGTGTATGTTCCTAAGGATGAGAGGTCAAAATTATATTTTAAGACTCGAAAATGTATCTTTATTGGTTATGGTCAGGATGAGTTTGGTTATCGATTGTATGATCTAATTGAGAAGAAACTTGTTAGAATTCGTGATGTAGTGTTTTTTGAATACCAAACTATTGAGGATATTGAGAAGGCAGAGAGAATAGACTCTCAGAGCAGTGATACCTTGGATGATGATGAGCCAGTTTCTATAGATGATATCCCGAATGTAGCTGGAAATGACTGTTAAGATCATGATGGTCAAGATGACAGTGAAGATGGTGATCAAGTGTAAAATGATCAACAAAGTCTATACTCTTTTGATGCTCTAGTACATGACGTTATAGTGGATCATCAACTAACACCTACAGAGGCTCCATAGACTTCTCTTAGAAGATTTGCTAGAGTGAGGAGACCTTCATCACATTATTCTCCCAATGAGTATATAGTTATCTCTAAAGCGGGACAACCAGAAAATTTTGAGGAAGCCATAGATGGTGAGCAGAAGGAGAAGTGGTTTGAAGCAATGGAAGACAAGATGAAATCACTTCATGACAATCTCACATTTGATCTAGTTAAGTTGCCTAAGAATAGACAAGCTTTAAAGAACTGATAGGTTTTCAGATGGAAACATGAAGATCGTGCTTCAGTTCCATGGTATAAAGTGAGATTGGTTGTCAAGGGCTTTTGTCAAAAGAAAGGAGTCGATTTTGAAGTAATCTTGTCTCTAGTAATGAAGATGTCATCCATTTGAGTTGTATTGGGTTTGGCAGCACACTTTGATTTGGAGATTGGTTAGATGGATGTTACTGCTTTTCTTCATGGTGATTTGGATGAAAAGATATATATGGAGCAATCATAAGGTTTTAGAGTCAAAGGGAAAGATGATTATGTTTGCAGATTAAGGAAGAGCTTGTATGGTTTGAAATAAGCTCCAAGGAAATGGTACAACAAGTTTGATTCAGTTATAAAATAACAAAGCTTCAAGAAGACTTCCTCTGATCATTGTGTTTATGTGCATAAATTCTCTGATGATAACTTTATCATTTTGTTGCTATATGTTGATCATATTCTTATTGTTGGTTATAATACTTGCAAGATTGCTAATTTGAAGCAGGATCTGAGTAAGTTTTTTGCTATGAAAGACTTAGGACCAGCAAGAATGATTATTGGCATGAGGATCATTCGTGACATAAAGGCAAAGAAGTTATGGCTATCACAAAAGAAGTACATTAAAAAGTACTTCAGAGATTCAACATGGAGAAGGCTAAAGCTGTAAATACAGCTCTTGGAATGCACTTTAAGTTGAGTAGAAAGTAGTTTCCTTCAAATCAGAAGGAAAAAGAAAATATGCAAAGAGTTCCTTATGCTTCAGCTGTGGGTAGTTTAATGTATGCTATAGTTTGCACTAGGTCAGATATTATTCATGTTGTTGGTACAATTAACAGGCTTCTTTCTAATTCGGGAATAGACGGTGTACTGTGAAATGGATTATGAGATATCTTCATAGGACATCTATTGTAAGTCTTTGTTTTGGAACAGGGAAGCCTATTCTTTCAGGTTACACTGATTCTGATTTAGCAGAAGATGTTGATACAAGAAAATCTACCTCAGGCTATTTGATTACCTTTGCAGGGGGAGCAGTAAGTTGGCAATCCAGATTATTAAAATATGTTACTTTATTTACCACAGAAGCAAAGCCCATAACTGTTGTTGAAGTATGCAAATAATCATTATGGATGAAGAGATTTGCGAGGGAACTTGGATTTATTTAAGAGAGGTATATGTTACATTGTGACAATCAAAGTGCGATGCAACTAGCTAAGAATTCCACATTCCATGGTAGATCAAAATATATTAATGTTAGATACCATTGGGTTAGAGATGTTTTGGATTCTAAGTTGATTGACCTGTGAAAGGTTCATACTGATGATAATTGTTCTGATATGATGGCTAAGTCTTTGCCAAGAAGGAAGTTTCAGACATGTTGTTTGATCACTGGGATGGTGAGCATCTCCACACGGTCAGGAGGGAGGGTTTTGTTAGGTTGTGGTCCCATCTTATGTGGAAAACCCATGTCTTGTCCTCTCGTATGACTTTTAATTGTTTTGTCTTTCAGATATTAGCTTCTTCTTCAACCGTGGAAGTTGACACAACAGAAGGAAGAGAGAGAAAAAATAGATGTAACATTTTTGGATTACCAAATTCACTTTTATTCCTGATCCACACTCATCTATCGTCAGATCGAGTTGAAAATTTAGGAGTATGTTCTTGAGAGAGTCCTCTACATTCTGAACGGCCACTTCTCACTTGGAGCTTTGGATATTTAGATCGCAGCCTCAGAACAACGACACGTTTTTAGTGATTTCTCTCCTTTATGTTCCTAATAATGTTATCTTATGTAGTTGCTTATTCCTCTTATTGATGTTGAGTTTGTGTCTTTGAGAAAAGGATATTTTTACACATTTTAATTTAGTGGAGCTATTTTTCGAAGCGGAGGTGCCGTAGTTTTTACCCTTGATTTGAAGGGATTTTTTACGTTAAAAATTTTAGTAGCATTACTTGTGTTTGATTTGTTGTTATTGCTCATGAATTGCTGTTAGTATTTGCTTAGTCCTATTACTCAAATAGATTTGGAAAGTTTGGTATTGTGTTTATACTTCCGCAGAATTTAGCAATATCGAGTTTTTCCCAACAATATAAACCAAATTCATTTACTGTTTCAAAAATGAGTTTTTGTTTATACAAACCTATAAAGGAAAGTTATACCTCTCAAGATTCTTACATGTGTAGAATGTTAATTTTTCTCATACTTAGGAATGAGGCCTAATTAATTAGTTAACACATGGTAATCCCATTGTCATGAATGAAACATACACGATCTTCGAAGCTTTTCATAAAATGGGGATTAGATTTCAAATTCTAAATATCCATGGCATTGTAACTTAATGTCACAGCAACAACACTGAAAACATTGGAAATATTGACATTTCTGTACTTCTTGTCCCTTGTTAACCTAAGAAGCAGCTATTGCAAAGTCAAAGGACTTCTTCCTAATGAGAAGGCATGTGATGTTTGAAGGATTAACCTCTGTATATTGTTAGGACTGCACAAGACAAAATCAGGACGATGAAGTGTTAGGTTCAACCTATCCTTTCCAACAAGCAGCCTTGTTGCATTTAGAAGAACATGCCATAAATTCCAATGAGCTTCCGACACCTAATGCATGGAATAACTAGTCCTTTTCACATCAGCTGGATAGGAAAATAGTCTATTTAGACTATGCTTACATTTCCTCCTAAAGTATTGGCTAAGTTGTGATCCCTTTATCCTCAAATCCAGCCTTATCCCTAGCGCCAATATCACTTTTGATTCTTTGTAACTTGCAAATTCTTGAATGTAATCCAATCTCCCCCTATTGATAGTCATGTAAAAGTTTCCTCTGAAGAAAGGGTAGCTCTCACTCATTAACATTATTGTGTCTTTGTATGTTGGAATGAAGAGGAAAAGATACTTATCAGTAGGCAATCTACAGTGCTTTAAAACTTTATTTTGAACTTGGATTTCTGGTATTGAGATGAAGTTGCCTAGAAATGAGGATTTTTCGGTGAGAATGTCAAGCAATCTTAATGGCTCTATCTTATTTCCATCAAAACCAGGTAAATTGCTTCCAGAAGTGGGTGTGGTGGCTTCTCTGACACCATTTCAGGGCGATTTTTCCTCTTGCTCTCTATTGCATCTGTCCAGAAAAATCTGGGTTTTGTATTTAGGGGTTTGTGGTATGAGCTGACTCTGTAATTTTTAGCTATTGTATTTTGAATATGTTGAATTTCATATAATTCATATGGACTATATGATAGCACATATAAATGTAATTTTTTGGTCATTGGCATTTAACAATATATATTTTAGGACATATATTAATGTCTGTATGGTTACTTTTAATATTATATATTATTGCCTTAATGAAAATTAATATATGTTGCTGCTAAAGACATGAAACTTTTATTTTTGTTATTAGATACTACTGCCTAAAAAATATCATTCATTGTCTTATAAAGATTCAACTTGTTGTTATATCCATTTAACATTGTTGCTATATTTTGAAATTATTTTGTTGCTTTATTAAAAATTTTAGGCAACATTACTCATTTTATCTAATAAAAATTTTTTGTGACAGTGTCACTTTATGGTATGAATCCTATTACCTTAATAAAAAGGCAACAATAATTGTACTTATATTTATTCTTCTTTCTGTTGTCCAAAGCTCTTTTTGTTGTAGTGCTAGATGAAGGTAGTGCTTCCCAAATAAAGAAGTAGAGGATAATAGGTAGAAGAAGATGATGGGGTTTTTTTGAAACAAAATGGATGAATTAGGGTATGCATTATAGGATATGAGTTATAAGTTTGGTCTATTAGTCCATATAGATGCTTACTTGTCTTATATTTTTTGACATATAAGCTTATATATGATAGTTAGATGTAGTTTTATTATCTACATCAACAAAATAATAACAGACCTAACATTTTTGAACTTATTTGTTAGAGTTTTAAAAAGTTAAACTC
The DNA here is from genome assembly GCA_027575705.1 of Erythroxylum echinodendron. Taxonomy (NCBI): domain Eukaryota; kingdom Viridiplantae; phylum Streptophyta; class Magnoliopsida; order Malpighiales; family Erythroxylaceae; genus Erythroxylum; species Erythroxylum echinodendron. Next base: position 51,169,014 of record JANZXR010000172.1, on the reverse strand, counting down.
TTAATTGAAAATTTTAAAAAGTTTAGCACTTAATTAAAAATATATCAAAAAATTTTAACACTTTAAAATTTGTTATCCCTATTTATACATGTTATTTTGTATCAAGGTTATTCCTTTCTATACATGTCATTTCATATCAAGTTTAAGTTATGTGACTTCTGCCACCTGTGGGCCCATTGAGATAAAAGTCTCAATGATTTGAATTTTAATTTTAATATTAATTCAATCTTAAAATTTGTATATCTATACATGTTATTTCGTATCAAGGTTATCCCTTTCTATACATGTCATTTCTTATCAAGTTTCAGTTATGTGTTTTCTGTCACCTGTTAGCCCGTTGAGATAAGAGTCTCAATGGCTCGAATTTTAATTTTAATATTAATTCAATCTTAATATTTTTATAAAAATTTTGATAAATTTTTATGAATTTTAATATTTAAATTTTATTTTTAAAATTAACGTTTATTTCAAACAACAATTTTATAAAAAATTATCAATAGAAATGTTTTAAGTACCTTGGATCTATCATTCAAAGCAACGAAGAGATCAATAAAGATATAATCTACCGTATAAAATCAGGATGACTTAAATGGAAGGGGACATCAAGAGTTTTATGTGATAGGAAGATATCACTCAAGCTAAAAGATAAATTCTACCGTTTAGCAATTAGGTCAACCATGCTCTATAGAGCGAAGTATAGACCCATCAAACATGTACATAGTCATAAGTTAATTATGAAGGACATGAGGTTGATCCATGGGAAGTGTAACCTTACCAAAAAAGCTAAGGTTAGGAACCAAATGGTAAGAAACAAATTGAGGGTGACTAATATTGATGATAAATTAAGGGAAATAAGGCTTAGATAGTTCGAATACATTAATAGGAGACCTAAGAAGATTACACTTAGATATTAGAAAAGAAAAAGAGGAAGATCTAAGAAGAATTGAGGGAGGTGATGAGAAATAATATAACTTTGCTAAAACTTACCGAAGAATTGACCCTCAATATAAAAATTTTGAAAACTAGGATATGGATAAAGGATCTTGCATAAAGAGGTTCTTCTTTTTATTGGTCTTTTGAACATTTTCCTTTGATTCATGTACCTTGTATTTATCTTGAATACTTTTATTTGTAGTACTTTCCCCTTTAGTCATTCTAGCTAAGTATATTTTCATTTTCTTTTTTTACTATCTTCTAGATGTTTGTTGGTTTTATTTATTTCTTTGTCATTTTTTTATTAGTTTATTTATTTACTTATTTTAGCTTTTATTCTATTTTTATTCTCTTTACATTTTGTTATTTATTATTTATTATTTATCATATATAATATTTATTACTATTATTATTATTATTATTATTATTATTATTATTATTATTATTATTATTATTATTATTATTATTATTATT
>JANZXR010000172.1:51145212-51162265 GCA_027575705.1 Erythroxylum echinodendron | reverse complement strand
GAGCCGGAAATCAAGTGGTGTTGGAAAGTTCACACTGAACTAAAAAGTGTATAGTAAAGTATTTTGCCAAAATCCTACGTGGGAGCTTAGGTAGATGACGTAGGACTTAGCACCGAACCTCTATAAAACAGTGTTTGCCTTTCTGCCCTACTCTGTTACATTTCAATTTTGATTATATATTTTGTGTGTTCTAATTATTTATTTTTGTAGCACTTTACGAAGAAAATTTAAAAGATCTATTCAACCCCCCTTCTAGATCGTTTTCAACTGGGACAAGCAACAGTCAGTCCAAGTAATCTATGACATCAATATTGAAGAGGAGCAAATATTAGCACCCTCTGTGACTGAAAATGCACCAAATATAGCTTCAAAAGCCTTCGAAACTTTACCAGTAGCTACTGCAATAGATGAAACAGAAGTTCAGACTCCTCTTGCACTAAAAAAAGGCCCGCTTGGATGGAAGATTACGTGGTAACTAGTATTCTAGATGAGATTACTCATTTTGCTTTGTTTTTCATACTGTGATCCTACAACTTTTGAGAGTGTTGTCCAAAAGGATAAGTGGCGGAAAGCAATGGATGACAAGATTGATGCCATTGAAAGGAATGACACGTGGGAGTTATGTGACCTTCTGAATGGGCACTCAACTATTGGTGCAAAAAGGGTCTTCAAGACAAAGTTGAATGCAAATGGCGAAGTGGACAAGTACAAGGCATGGTTGGTAGCCAAAGGATACAAGTGGTAATACGGGGTTGATTGCACAAAAGTTTTTTCACCTTTTGCATGACATGAAACAATCAGGTTGGTGGTTGCACTCGCCGCATAAATTCTTGGCCTATTTTTCATCCTGACATCAAATCAACCTTTTTGCACAGATATTTAGAGGAGCAGTTATTATTGAATAACCCCCTAGTTATGTCAAACCTGAAAAAGAGGAAAAAGTTTACAAATTGAAGAAAGCCCTCTATAGACTTAAACAAGCCCCCCAGGCTTGGTATAGTCATATAAAAACTTATTTTCTTAAGGCTAGTTTTTCAAAATGTCCTTATGAGCATACAATTTTTGCTAAGGTTGGACATAAAGGAGAAATGCTCATTATGTGCTTTTATATGGATGAGCTTATATTTATTGGAAATTGTGCTACTATGTTTGATGAATTTAGGAGGTCCATGATGGATGGATTTGAGATGTCCAATCTTGGCTAGATGCATTATTTTCTTAGGATAAAAGCGGTGTAATCAGGCGATGGCATTTTTCTCTCTCAAAAGAAGTATGTGGGAGAAATTCTTGACAGGTTTCACATGAAGGATTTTAATCCTGTAAACACTCTAATTGAGTGTGGTTTGAAGCTTCACAAAGACCAGCAAGGGAAGAAGGTGGACAACACACTGTATGAACAAATTATGGGCAATTTGATGTATATAACTAGAGCAAGACCTAACATAGTGTACACAGTGAGCTTAATCAGCAAGCACATGGAAAATCCTACTAAAAGGCGTATGTTGGCAATAAAGAGAATCATTCGTTATCTACAAGGAATCAGGGACTATGGGCTGTTTTAAAGGCCAAGTAGTTAGGGTTTATTGACAGTGATTTTCCAGGAGATCAAGATGATTGGAAGAGCACATCGGGTTATGCTTTTATGTTAGGCACAGTTGTAATTTCATGTTCATCCAAGAAGTAGCCAATTGTCACTTTATTAAGCATAAAAGTTGAGTTTGTTGTAACAACTGTTTGCGCTTGTCAAGCCATTTAGCTAAGAAGAGTTTTTGAGCAGCTTAAGTTCTAATCGCATAGGGCTACTAAGATATTTTTAAATCCAGTGTTGCATAGAAGAAGCAACCATATTGACGTGAAGTTTAATTTCTTGAGCAATATTAGCAAAGATGGAGCAATCGAACTAATTTACTGCAGAAGTGAAGATCATGTTGCTGATATATTCACTAAGGCACTCAAGACGGAGTCATTCCAAAACCTCAGAAAGTTACTAGGTGTTTGCACACAGTTTAAAGCGTTAAATTGATTTTAGCAGGCATCAGTTTAAGGGAGGGATGATTGGAATAATTTTTTTAGTTAGTGTCTTGCATAATTTGTGTATTTATTTTTCAGTTTACTAGGTTAATTAAGAGCATTTTCTAAGTTATTCTCACTCGATTAATGTTGAGTCAAAGTTGGTCAATTTTTTTAGAGTGTTTGCTGATTTTTAGGAGTAGTTGAGTAGTGCACACTGTATTGAAGATTGTGGATGGTTTCAGTCCTATTTTTCTGGTTTTTTCAGTTATGTAAGTCTATAAAAGGGCTATAGAAGTTCTGAATGAATACAGAAAGTTTTGAGCCAATTTCTCTCCTCCTCTCCAATTATATTCTACGTTTTTTGCTACTACTCTTTATTTACACATTCTTGATTAGTGGAAAATTTTGCTTTATTAACTTAAAGCAACAGGGCATCAATGCTAGATAAGAACTTCCTTGGAGTTCCCCTCATTGAAAACTTGACTAGAATATTTTATTTGAATATTTATTTAATTACATAAAACTACTAACAGATGAATTCTTGAAGCATAATGTGCATCAGAATTTCAATTGAAAAGTTTTCAAGTCATAACTGAGCGTGCAAACTTCAAACCAACTGTAACTTTTGTTATTGAAATTTTGAGATTTATTAGATGTCAAAGGAACCTTTTCTTAATTTTGACAATATATCAATAAAATGATTTGTTTATTGTTAAGTTAAAATTCATTATTTTAACTTATCCTAAAAGCTTTTTAACTTTGAATTATGTTTAGGAGCATTTTCATACTTTTTTAATTATTAAATAAAATTTACATAACATTTTCTCTTTGTTTATGTTTTGGCCTTTGACAAAACCTAAAATTATTATCATCCTCGTTTAACTAGATGAATTAAACTTAAATTTGAATGAGTTTGTAGAATTAATTTCATGAATAATTTATTAAAAACTAATTTTAAAATTAAATGAAAATGCTTTTTTTATTCAATTGTGTCTTTGTAGTAGTTATGATATACTTGCTCCTATATTAGTTTTATGTTACTATATGTACCATTTTCAACATTAGTGTTAGTGTCTTCATTTTCTCTCTTTTTGTGTGATAATTTTCTTTGTTTTTGAGGTTTGAAGTTATACTTAATGGAAATTATTCTTGTTTTATGTCAATGTGTATTTTGGAACCAAATAGAAAGAACTACAAACATTTTGGGACCAAAAGAGCTGAACCAGGCGTTGAATCTAACTAGGCATAGCCTCGTGCAATGTAACCTATGTGACAGTCAGCAATATAATATTTTAGAGATTTTGTTTTGGGATATTAGGACCTTATTTGAAAACAAAGAAACGTGACTTAGTTGAATCAAACAACATGGGGGCTATGAGTTGGATAGGAAAGGAAAATGTAGGCTACAAACATCAAGCCAGAAGAGGCTGGCCAAAACGAAGGAAGGAGATCCATGAAAAACAAATAATATTTGGGCTGCAGAGAAAAAAAAAAGATGGTGGCTTAAGTAAAAGAGGAGAACAGAAAATGTCCATAAAGGAGAATAACACCCAGTAGAAAAAGAAAAAAATAAAGCAACAAGGATGGTGGTTGGACAGGAAACAAAGAAGAAAATAAAAAATGCCCCAAACATGGTCAATCCCAAAATAGTTAGGAAAAATTGTGATGTTGGGTAACTAAATTCTTATTTTTTGATTTACGGAATCCTAGTTATTGAACTCTGACTGTAGTAAGACTTTCATTCTTTATGTGAATCGATTTATTAGTCAATTATTAATTATTTTTCTGGGTTATTATTTGATTGTTTGATTTTACAGTTAGGTGCACAACTAATTTGTGATTTTATTCAATCAATTGCTAGATTAAACATGTTAACGTTCAATTCTTTTTATCAAAGGTAGTGATTAGGATTTTTGTCTACTACGGTAGGGATATGATTATAGGAAAAATAGTTGTCTAGGCTAAATAAACATCATATGTATGTTGTCTAGTTCGTCGATTTTCTTGATTCGTAAAGCTATTAATTAATTAAATATGAGATCGTATCCAAATTATTAATTACAAAGGGTTAATTCGAATACATGTTTCAGCTAATTAAACATAAGAGAAAATAGGTAAAAAAATTTACCACGATGAAAGCTTAACCAATAAAATGATTATTTTTAGTGTCAATGATCAACGCGAGTATAATAATGAAGGAGATTCTCATTGTTTTGCTATTAGTTATTTTTCAATTTCGTATTTTAATTAAATTCTGTTTAACCCCCCTTTTATTGTGTAACCAATAACGTCTAAATTTTTCGTGGGAACGATCCCTACTTTTCAATACTACATTAATTTGTGTTATAGGAAGTTCGTTTATTTTTTAAAATTTGGTTGCAAGCGACAACATTCACCAATTAGCTTTATAAGATTATTATGGTTAAAGCCTATGCAACTATATGCTAAGCATGATTACCAATAGTTATTAACGTCTTAAATTAACAACTATATATATATATATATATATATATATATATCACATATTAATTACTTATATTTCATTGTCTTAAATGCCAAACTTTATCATTAATGTCTAATTAGATTATTGAAATTTACCATTGAATGAATGAATCATGTTTATTGATGTTTACATAAATTTAATTATAAATAACTAATTATAAAATTAAGAAAACTTCAATTATACTTAATTTGAGTTTTGTCTAATACAAAATACTGAACTTGTCAAATTTAGTTCTAATTTAACTCAAAACTCATTAATACACGAGACTGGATAAAGATGAATTAGGTCAAGTTTGATCTTATGTAATTTCGTAATAAATTGAGTGTGGATATGAATTTTGGAGTCTTTCAGTGTATTTACTTAGCTAAAATAAATTAACAACTAAATGGTATATCATATTAATTACTTATATTTTATTGTCTTAAATAGGGGCGAAAATAGACCTGGCCTTGCCCAGGGCCAAATTTGGCTTAAAAATTTTGACCAGAAGTAATTTGGGACATATAGCTTGAGCTGGAGCCTGATCGAGCTTAAGCGGTTTGGTATGAATTTTTTTAAAATTTAAAATTTGAAAAACGATGTCGATTTATATAAAACGAAGTCATCCTTTCAAAAAATTTCTAACTTTGAATCTTATCGAGCCAAACAATATAGTCAAATCAGGTATCGTCAAGCCTAATCTTAATATTCAAATTTTATTATGAATATTTAGTTAATTTATTCAAATTTATTATACAAAAATGAATCATGATTAATTAGGGATATCTAATTATAAAGTTAGAAAAAAAGATCCAATTATGCTTAAATTAAGTTGAATTTCGTTTCAAACGTCAAACGTATCAAATTTGAATCTAAATGAACTGAAAACTCAATAAAATTGATTTTAGACTAAAAGTGAGTTAACTTACAATCTGTGTCATATGATCTCATGAGTTAAATGTGACCTCAAATTATGCTAATATTGTGGTTTGACCAATGTTAAAGAGATTTAATTTATTTGCTTATTGAAATATCAGAGTTCATATTACAACAGTTTTCTTGCGTTACGAAATGAACTCTGCATCATTCTTCCGACATTATATTTTACGAGTAAGTGGAATTCTGGTGATATAATTTAGTAATCAATTACTCTCATCATTTGAAATGTGAAAATGTTTCCCTTTCAATCATTAGGATAACTAATTTTATTCATTAAGTTTCCTTCTTTGGAAGTGGGAACATATGATGCGCTTGATAGCTTCTTTACCATCTAAAGCTATAAACTATTGAAGTTGCCAAGCAACTTCGTCTTCTTAACCAAGCAGGTCACGTCACACGTAATCAACGCGTAAAGAATACGTACTAAACAAATGGAAAGAATTAAAAACATGGGTCACGTAAGGGCCACCAGCCAATTCACTAAATCCACAGCCGATGGTTACGTCTAAGAATATTAATGGTTAGCAGCCAATTATTTGGAAGATTAAATTCATTAAAATTGATTGATAGGATGGGTACGTTATTATCCTTACTTACTTTCGCGTATGGTCCCGTGCCATTTCCTAGATTTTTCCTTTGCATATTCTCTTGCCGGCCTTCAAATAAATCTCACAATGTTACGGTACAGGATTATAAAATAGTAATGCTCGTCTCCTGTCGTATTAAAGACAATTTGAAGCTGGGAAAAGTAATTTCCAATCTTTAACTTGATAAATTAAAAGTAGTCGATTTGTTTGGATCATACACGTATTAAGCTAGGGTGACTCAGAAATTGATTTGTCGGCTCATAAGTTCCTTGCGTTCAAACTAATTTAAAATTTACTAATTAATTTGATCATTTGATTACAACTGCTAAATGTGAACAATCCATTTAAAATATGACGTGGACGCTAACGCACTTAAATCTATGTTCTGTCCCCATTTACCGGACCTCTTTAGGTCGTCTGTTATTTGAATAATTACACAAAACACATCTTTTTGCTTATTTCAAACATAACATAATTTTTAATTCTTAACTTAGTAGCTTAATAATGGCTATATTTTTTGTCTGTCTAGAGTTACTTCTTTCTTATGGTTCAAGTTAGAAAATTAATGTTTTTAATAAAATGTAAAGAAAAATTTATATATAATTGTTAATGACCCTTTTCCAATTCTCACCAAACAAAAAACCTTGCGTATTAAAGTTTGCAGTGAAAGCTTAAGTTTATAACTTACATAAATAACCGAATTTTGCTATATGGCTCCACTTGTCGTATTGGTGGGATTCAAAAATACCTACATTTTCCTTTTTGTCTATTTAGATTATCAATATTTACAAGCCGGAACTGATCCACTTGGTACTGTAATCTACACCCTTGAAAGATAATTCTGCTTGTTTGTCAATGTCTTCGAGTATTACGTCAGTGATTGCCTTGTAAGATTCTGCTTTTCATCTTTGTTCATCTAAGGAGTGTTATAAACGATAATTGCTCGTACACAAGGCAAGTAACAAAGTTCCTGGAGACAGTGAAAGGATACCCGCATATAAGATATTCTCTTAGGAGTCATCAAAGTCACTGCACATAAAACTTCTGGTCGGAAGTAATTATAATCAGTTCCATCGTGTTTAACGTTAAAATATATGAACATAAGAACGGAGATGACAAGGGTGTATGTTGTTGTCTAATGAACGAATCACAGATAAACCCAAGTGTTTATTAATCTCCATATAGTCTATACCGCCTACTTTATACATAATGAGGTTGGGAATATCCATAAACCTCGTAAAATGGACAGAATGGTGCCATCCATGTCAGTGATTTAGGTTCCTGGAAAGATCATTAATTCTATGATAATGTTCTTGATTTTAATTACGACATGTTATTGTTTTCAATAAAAAGTTTAAAAACAAAATTTTATAGCAAAATGATGACCCATATGTTCATCCAATAAAGAATGAGCTGGTAGTTAATTTAGAGGAAGAATGCATAGAAGAAGCAAGAGCACATGAACGAGTTGACTCTAATATTTAATTTTAGATCCGCTTGGTGCCCTTTTGATTCCAACTTACTGACACGTTATATAGCCGACCAGTCTCCTTGTTCATAGTCGCTCATCTCTCTCTCTTTTAGTTACCTGCTCTACTCTCTCTTCTCTGCTCGGAAGGAAATTCAAGAAGAGTGTAAGTATCTTCAATTATCACGAAGTCAACTCTCTCTCTTTTTCTCTCCATCCATCTGTCTACTTTTCTTTCTTTCATAGTACGAAACAGTTGGCTGGATCCATATATGTATATCATGACAATTTTCTTTTTATCTTGGAAACGGTTTAATTACTAGAACGAAGCTTGGAAACATATCCATTTCAAATGATCTTGTATTTAAGGTACTCTTATGGGGTTTGTGATTTCTTTTGTGCTTTTTGAACCAAGTGAGGGAGGTCCTTAGTGGTCAATAAATCCATGGATAGAGAAATTAAGCCTGCTTAGCTCTTACTTTGACTTCCTCATGTTTCCTACCAGCACCACAACCAAACACCAACTGAAAATATGAAGTGCTCTTTTTCATTGTTTCCTGCCCTGTGGCACAGAGGTTTAAGTTTCTGATTTCATGATTAGTTTCGTTCTTTTATCCTTTGGAAGAAAGAAATTATGTTTTCTTGCTCTTTGCTTCCTCTTTTTCTGAAATTATAGATTCCGCAATCCTATCTACTTTTTTACAGAATACAAGTTGACTCAAAACATATTGGTTAATCAATAAAAAGAATTTGTAGATGGTTGCTACAATTTTCGTTGTTAATCTACTGTAGCTAGCTGTAGTTTTGTGTAGGTTGCTATATTTTCTTAATCTATCTCCATTGGTAGACTTTTCCATGGCTGTCGCCTCAGTCGATGAGAACAAAGTACGACACCATTTTCCTCGATGAGTGGAGTTAAGGACACCGTTTTTCCTTATTCTTTTAACTTCTCTCCTTGGAAAAGCAGTGTGCTTATAGAGGAATAAACCTACGTAACAAGTGGTCACGAAGATATTTTGTGGATGTTAATTGCCTCAGAAATCTACACGTCTTGGTATCCTAAATTATTTCATCAGAAGGTTAAATACATTATGATAAAATGATTTGACAATTGGGTCATGGGTGTATTTTCTCTTCAGGTTCTGTGCGGGACGGAGTTTCTGCTTCTACATAGGTGGGAGTAATTAACCATGTCTAACCAAAACTCACAATTGGGAGTGCTCAACGCACTGGATGTGGCCAAGACACAATTATATCATTTCACTGCAATTGTGATCGCTGGAATGGGATTCTTCACAGATGCATACGATCTTTTTTGTATATCCTTGGTCACCAAATTGCTTGGCCGCATATACTACAGCCATCCCGATGGCAAAAAGCCAGGATCATTACCACCAAATGTTGCAGCTGCAGTTAATGGCGTCGCACTTTGCGGCACTCTAGCTGGTCAGCTTTTCTTTGGATGGCTTGGTGACAAATTGGGACGCAAGAAAGTTTATGGAATAACCCTTATTCTTATGGTTCTTTGCTCACTTGCATCGGGGCTATCCTTTGGCAGTAAACCAGAAGCTGTAATGGCCACTCTTTGCTTCTTCAGGTTCTGGCTTGGTTTTGGCATTGGTGGAGATTACCCTCTATCAGCCACTATCATGTCTGAATATGCCAATAAGAAGACTCGTGGTGCGTTTATAGCTGCTGTGTTTGCTATGCAAGGATTTGGGATTTTGGCTGGTGGAATTGTGGCTCTTATCGTGTCCAGTGCATTCAATAACGCGTTCGAGGCTCCTTCATTCAATGATAACAAAGAAGCTTCACTTGTTCCTCAAGCTGACTACGTTTGGCGTATAATCCTGATGTTTGGTGCTGTTCCTGCTGCTGTTACATTCTATTGGCGTATGAAAATGCCTGAAACAGCACGATACACTGCGCTAGTGGCAAAGAATGCGAAACAAGCTGCGAAAGATATGTCTAAAGTCTTGCAAGTTGATCTTGAAGCTGAAGAGGAAAGGATAGAGAAGCTAGTAGAGGATCCAAACAATTCATTTGGCCTCTTCTCCCGAGAATTCGCTAAACGCCATGGTCTTCACTTGCTGGGAACCACTACTACTTGGTTCCTCTTAGACATCGCGTTCTACAGCCAAAATCTTTTTCAGAAGGACGTCTTCACAGCAATTAATTGGATTCCTGCTGCTGGAGAGATGAATGCTATCTATGAGGTTTTCAAGATTGCAAAGGCTCAAACCCTTATAGCCCTTTGCAGTACCGTTCCAGGATATTGGTTTACAGTGTTCTTCATTGACTATATGGGAAGGTTTGCAATCCAATTGATGGGGTTCTTCTTCATGACGGTGTTCATGTTTGCACTGGCCATTCCTTATCACCACTGGACCTTAAAGCCAAACAGAATTGGTTTTGTCATTATGTACTCGTTAACATTTTTCTTCGCTAATTTCGGACCAAACGCGACGACATTTGTTGTACCAGCAGAGATTTTCCCAGCCAGATTGAGATCGACATGCCACGGAATATCAGCAGCAGCAGGGAAAGCAGGTGCCATAGTTGGTGCATTTGGTTTCTTATATGCTTCTCAACCAACAGACCCCTCGAAGACCGAGAAAGGCTATCGTCCTGGTATTGGTGTCAAGAACTCGCTTATTGCACTTGGTGTTGTTAATTTCCTTGGTATGGTTTTCACTCTGCTGGTGCCCGAGTCAAAGGGCAAATCGCTGGAAGAGTTGTCAGGTGAAAATGATGAGGAGATGAAGCCTCCTACTGGCAGGACTGCTCCAGCAGGATTTTAAGCGAATTCTAGGACATCATCAAACTTCTCTGATGATTCCAAATTGTGGGTTGCTACATATTTTATTACTGTTTGATTGACGCAATAACGTAGATACTCGCTTCTCTGCTTTAATTTGAGCCCGGTTATGTGAGTGGTCGATATATCCTGTAATCCTCTTCGGTTCTCCAAGATATTCATATTTAGCGTGTATTTCTTCTGAAAAGTGAAGCTCTATGTACTCTCCTCTGTTCTTCTTTTCATATATAAAAAGGATCACCTTGCCAGTTTGATTCCTAAAAAATTTAGGGGGCATTTTTAACCTTTTTCAAATTTAAGGACAAATAAAGAGACAGGCAATAGTTTTTAAGCTGCTAAAATGTGGAATTTTTCTCTAAATTAACAAAAAGTAAATTTTTTATTATTGAAGACTAATCAAAATTCTATCCACTTTTTAAGATTATTTAGTCTTAAATTTCACTAATCGTATTCAATTGTTTGAATGTTGACTTAAATATTGTAATATTAATTTTAGATAATTGTTTAAATAATAATAATAATAATAATATTTAGAACAAAAACCACAAAGCATCACTTAAAAATTAATAATTACTTGATAAATTTACTAAATGTAGACGAATTGATTATGGCTAATCAAACAAGTATAAATTTGAACATGAATCATGAAATTTTTATTAAATTGTCATATTAATGATTGTACGGGAGAAGACATTCAAAATCAAAGATGTTTTTATCATTATTTTTATTTTTATTACTAGTAACTTATTATTAGGCTTGGCATTGGGAGACAATTTATGTTTGAGTTCGGTCAGGGTCCGATTCGGTGTAAACCAAGTCTGATTTTTCACCTTAAAATTTGAAAACGATGTCATTTCTTTGTTTTACTTGACATTTTCGAATTTCAAGTTACATGAGACCAAACAGCCTCAACTTAAAACTCAAATTTTTTAAAAAAAAGTCTAACCTGATCTGAAGTCCATTTAACTCAAGCTAAGTATGTTGACTTCGAGCGAGGTTGAGGTGTAGCAAACAAAAATTGTTATTCTTACTTATTACTTCCAGTCAATCAAATTAAAAAGATATTCAACTAATTTTAAAAAATTAAAATTTCCTTAAAAAGAGATTTGGAACTTGAAGAAGAATATTTTATAATAAGTTTGTTCTTAGATGATTTAATAAATATTTACTCTTATAATTATTGTTTACCAAATAAAGGAAAAATATTCTCATTATTTTAAAATATTTAAATATTTTTATTTAAACTAATTAATAGTCTTATTTGATCAAGAATAGTTTAATATAAGACACATTTGAAGCATTTTACTTGAAAGACATAGTTTTTTTCTCTTGACCAGATTAAGAAAGTATTGAATGTGATTTAATGTTCTTAAGCCTCATAAATTTAGATGGTTCTGATCTTTGACAATGGAATAGAGATACATACCTTTTATCATTATAACTTCTATTCATCCTTTTACCAACTTAATTCAATAACTGTTCAACAGTAATCTTTAAATCTTTTTAAAATATCGGTATATCTCAGGTTACATAACTAATCAAGGCAGGCTTAAAATGAGATTGTGCACATTTCGAGTAAAGATAATCAACTAAAAAGTTTGTTGAGATAGAAGAGCAAATAGTGAAATTTCCAACTTATCCCCTAGATTATTGGCATGTATCACTCGGAGAAGATCACGTGAAAATTTACATTTAAAGAGAAAAGAAAAAAAAAAAGTAATACAACTGATTGAACTTTGAAGTGGAATCTTATAAAGCATAAACTACAATGAATGAGTGATCTCGGACATAAACATGTAAGAAACGTACTGAACGAGTTAGTTCATAAATTACCACACCAAAAAAACATGCATTTCAAATGTTGAAGATATTTTAAGTTTAATTATATTTATTAGCAATTATTTAACTTAATTTAATTACAAAAATTAAATAAAAGTATTAAGTAAAATTAAATTATTTATTTTATTAATAATTAAATTTAATTATTTAAATATATAATATTAAATTACATTGTTTATAATTCTTATTACAAATTAATGTATTAAATAATTAAATAACATATATTTAGTTGATCTTATGAAAAAATGAAAACAAAAACTAAATTTTTATGCATTTATAATTTTTGAAAATGAAGAAACCAAAAATTAAAACAAACAATTTGAAAATAAAAATAAAAAAACTAAAAATAAAAATAGAAACATGAGGGGGTTATCTCTTTTCTACTATAAAAAGCATGCTTTCAGACAATGAGGAGTAGCGTAATAGTTTCAGCTTCTTACTTAAAGCTCTCCTTTACATGAAATCTTGAGCTCGAATCACGTCAAAAGAGGAGAAATAGAAATTTTGTCCTATTGATGATCCTCTAGCCCCTTAGGCACAGCTCCTTGATCGGATCAATTACGGACGATTCGCTTCCAGCGGCAGTGTGGGAGTTGAAGCTACTAGGGAATCCAAGGGTTGCTGAGAACTTGATGCTGAGTAGGGGGCCAGCGATCAATCAGCAGTCGACCAATCAAGCACGTGACGACTTTTTGTGTGCAGAAATGTACAGGCTACGTAAGAACCTAATGGATCTTGGAGTTCCAAATTTACATCCTCTAGGATTCTTAAAATAGGGTCTTAGAAACTTAAGATTAGTCTGACTAAATTGGAATACCTAACGTAAAAAAAAGAAAAAAACAATGCTTTCATTCTTTCCTCGTATTGGGTTTCACTCTAATACGCTGTCTCTTCGGCATTTTAGTGTCTTTCAAGATAAAGTGCTCAAGGACGTCCGTGTCCTTGCTGTATCTGTCAGCTGATAGGGTCAAGGTACGTACGTCATTGCTTGATATCATTTATGGGAATTTGTTTTTCTTGTTTGTTGGGATCAATTTCTACGCAGATTCGGGTTCCTTTTCGAAGCGCAGGGGTCTGCGGTTAATTTTCATGGGGAAAATCTTTACCTGACGATACATAAGGTACTCTAATTTTTAGCTATACATTAATTTTCTATTGTTTCAGTCGACGCCATGGCAAAGGAGCAATAGGAAGCTCTTAGTGCTCTTGATGTGGCCAAAACAAAATGGGTCCACGGCCATGGGTATGTATAGCTAAAATGGGCTTTTTCCACTGTGCCTATGATCTCTTTTGTATCTCTTTCGTCACGAAATTGCAAGGCCTCCTATAATAGTACTAGGAAGGTTTAGGGAAACCTGGAAGCTTACCCTCCGACGTGTCATGTCTTAGAATTAAGGTTTACATTTAGCTAGATGACAATTATATAATATTTTAAATTAAATATATTTTTATATATAATGATATAATTTTTGAAAGGAAATAAAATCATAAGATAATTGTTTTTTTTTGGGGAAACTTTCTTTATGAACTTACATAATTCCAAATGATTTCATAACATCTAAAAGGATCTTACTAATTCAAATAATAATTTTTATCTTAACTTTTAAGTATTGAAAATTTCAGCAAAGATGATATCTAAGATTCGTTAGATTTAAAGTCAACTCAAAATCAAATTGAAATAATGGCAAGTTGGAGAAAATGTTTACTTAAGAAAGAGTCATTATATTTGTGAAACATATAGACTTGTGAAATACTTCAACAGCATCAATATTCTTGAAAGTTATATCTATATCAAATTCTTTGTTTCTTAAATCACTCGACTATTGAGAGAAACTGTTAAAATACTTTTTATACACATTTTTTGTCGAGAGCTTGTAGAGGTTTATTAAACACTACAAGTGTGGAAAGTTGAAAAACCTTGAAAAATATGTACTTATAAGTTTGGAAAGACTTGTGAAAATTTACTACTTGGAGTTTTACAGTGAAATACTCAAGTTGAATATTTAGGAATTGAGCGTAGATTTTGTTATAAATCAAACCAGTATAAATTAACTATATCACTCTCTCTCTTTTAATTTTTAAATTTTTGCATTATAGTGTTTGTGATTTCAATTTTTAAGAGACTCTTACAGTTTTCAATAAGCTTTTTCTATTTTTAATTTCGTAAGAAGTTCCTTCCGTATTGAGCATTAAAAGGCTCCTTTCTTTTTTTTTTTATGTTAACAGGCTCCTTTTATTTTATTTTTAAATATTAACATACACTTTTCATTTTTTTGAAAAGTATTAATAGGCTTCCTTCATTTCTTAAATGTTAGCAAGCATATTTCTTTTTTTAATAAGCTCTTTTATTTACAGATTTTTCTGTTAAAATTTTGCAGACTCTTATTATTGACACGAATTAATAGGAAATTAAATTTTTTAAGTTACACACTTTTCATCCCTCTCTTGCACGTGCATGCTTTATCATCTTGTGCTGTTAGTGTTGTTGAATCCTGTGGTACTCTTGCAGGCCAGCTCTTCTTTGGTTGGCTCGGTGACAAATTGGACGGAAAGAATGTGTACGGTAATACGTTAATGCTTATTTTCCTTTGTTCAGTTGCGTTTAGGACTCTCTTTTGGCAAGGGTGCAACTACTGTTATGTACAACTCTTCGCTTCTTCCGATTCTGGCTTGGTTTTGGCATTGGTGGTGACTCTGCTGCAATCATGTCTCACTAAGAAGAGTCGTGGAGCTTTCACTCAAGTATGGGCTGATAAAACTAACGGAGGTAACAGAAGTTTTAATCCTTTTTTGCCTCAACATTTATTGAACAGTTGATGGCTTTATATAGGCACGCTTACAGACAAGAGGAGAATAAGAAACATAGAGAAGCTTCTAGAATGACAAGGTATTAATGAGTATCACAAGCGTTGGACTCGGAGCAGAATCCCAGATAAAAAATGAAAAGAGTCTCCTTCGTCGTTTGTGTAAAAGGCAGAAGAGTCTCCTTCCTCATTTGTCACTCACCTTCGTCATCTGTGTAAAAGCTAGAAGAGTCTCCTTATTTAAGAGTGTCGCAGCTCTGCGTAAATCTTCATGGGAGGACGATGAAGCTTCTGCTCCTAGTGTGCGCTCTTTTGACAAGGGTTTGGAATATTGACTAGTGGGATAGTTGCCATTGTAGTTTCTGCTGCTTTGAAGGCCAAGTTTCCTGCTCCTACTTTCCAGGATGATCGAACACGCTCTAACTGTGCCTCAAGCTTGATTATGTTTGGAGAATTATTTTGATGTTTGGTGCAATCCCAGCTGTTATTACTTGTTATGGGCGCATGAAAATGCCAGAAACTGCCCGCTAATCAGCTAAACAACCTTGGTTACTAAGGATGCTAAAAAGGCTGCATCGGACATGACACAAGTGCCTTAGGTCGACTTAGAACAGGAGAAAGTTGATCATTTGACAAAGCAAGGAAACAGGAAATGATTTTGGTGCATTTAGTCCTAAATTCGCTGGTCGCCGTGGACTTCACTTGCTTGAAACCACTACCGCTTGGTTCTTCCTGGACATTACATTCCACAGCCGAAACCTGTTTCAAAAAAGATATTTTCGGTGCTAAATTGGTAGGATTCCAATTTCCAAATTTCAAAACCCCAAATGCCCTTGAAGAGGTTTATAAGATTGATAGAGTACAAACTATCAATGCTCTGTACAGCACTAGTTGTTGCGTTGATTGACAGGATGGGAACGTTTAACATCCAGCTTACGGGATTCTTCTTCATGTCATGAGTATTCCCGTTTGCTCTTGATGACTTATAAACACCCGTGAACGTTACACTAGTCAACTCTCTTGAAATAACTACCAAAGGTAGTTACACATATAACGGGAATATTTTGAAGAGGTAGTCAGTTTTACTTCGAGAGAGAGATACAGAAAAAAATACAGTAAAAAGGCTCTACAATAAAAGTTCAGAAACGGTTCTTTAATCGATAGAATTTCAACAATAGTCTAAATATGTGATTATCTATTATTTATACATATGAAATGATCCTGATCAACATGATCTAAGTGATTATATACTTGATTAGTTATTTCTAACATTGGTATCAGAGCATTTGGTTGTTTTTAGATCTGCATGCTTACGTTTTATTTATCAAGCCCATCGCATGCTCATTCTTCGTACGATTTATATTTTCATGCCTCCCAAAGAATTGTTTCTGGTGTAGAGTAAGAAACTGTAGCAATAGTAAAGGAAACGTTTGGTTATTACTGTTATTGTTCTTGAACCAAAATTTTCTGTGAATATCAATATATATAGAGATGTTTCAGAGACAATCAATATTATGTGTATAGATTCACGTTTCATGGTTGAATAATCATCTGTTGTCTTACGGTTGTTGAGAAAGACCGAAAGTTTTGGTTCTGGAAACGAAATGCTTAATTATATGTGAAGTTTCGTTGTTATTACTCTTGTTTATAAAATCGTTTTCTTAAGTTTTATTGGTTTTGTTGGATGTTTTAAACTTGGACTGCCATCATCTGCATAAAACGAAACAACGTGACATGGTCTGAAGGCTATAACACTTTGGCATGATAAAATAGATTTTTAAAAAAAAGAAAAAAATTACAGAAACATGCAAACAACTGTGTCTGCGTGGTAAGGAAGAAGATGGGGCACGTGGTTTCACGTGCATCCCATCTGACAAGACCAGCAGTGGCTGGTGCACGCGCCTGCCACTGCACAGTCTTGAGAGCACGCGCCAGACAGGATATTTGGGCCCAAAATCGTGTTTTTGGGCTAGTTTTGGGCTCTGGGCTAGTAGAGGGTTAACTTGGGTTATTAAATGATTAAAACCTCATTAGTCTTTCTACTTTACACAAACTAAGTTGTTTAGTTAAAATTAAAAAGGGGGTTTCATTAGATATTAGTTT